>JBBUKS010051544.1:0-10100 GCA_038050645.1 Hedychium gardnerianum
GGGTCAGTGAGGACCAGACAGTTGGCGGGAAGTCCAGTCGGGTCAGGGAGGACCAGACGATTGGCTGAAGTCCGGATATGTGATTCCGGCAGGAAGACCTGGTGGGTCAGAGATTAGATGTCGAGGAGGTGACTCGGCAAATGGTAAGTAAAGAAAGAAACTGGAGGAGTGAATCCAGTGAGGAAGAGTCCCCGGTAGGGACTTAGGCGCTGGTCCAATTTATATCCAAAGTGGAACCCTAAGTTGAGACCATGATTAAATTCTGGTCGTGGTAAGACATGATTTAAGTCATAATTATTCATTTTATTCTAACTCTGTGTTGCAGGAAGACTGACATATTGTAGGGTTGAGATTTATGCTTGTTCGGTCGACCGAACAAGTTTATCAGTCGACCAAACAAGCATTGAGAAAAGTTTTTTAAAACACGTGATTCACCCCCCTCTCACGTGCCCTTGATCCTACACTATGTTGTTGCTGGGAGATCCTATCTTCTTGTCCCACGTCACATTGAGGGTTTTTTTCCTCATTTCTGCTTATTGCATTTCATTGCTCTTATGGATTTCTGCACTTGTATTGTAATAAGTGAACATTGGTGTGGATTTTTGTTTCCTTTTATTTATTCATCTTGGATGGTTGTTGTTATGTTAAGTCGTGCCGGCACACACCTTTTGTATTGTATTCAAGTACTTTAGTTAAGTCCTTAATATTATCTTTTGGATAATGTTATCTTGCATGGGTTTTGCTTTGTGTAAGCCTTATGGGCCCATATCATGTTGTATCTCTCACATTTGTCACAAGGGGTACCATCAAGCAAGTACACCTCTGGGGCATGATAGTTTGTACATAACAACATTAACAGCAACATAACTCTAATAAACTAGATAAGCTAATACCACTCCCACTAGGACAAACACTACTACAATGGTTAACATAATCTCTATGGTACTAGGCTAAGCTAGGGCAATCTCAGGCTCCGTTGAATCCACACTCGGATCCACTTTTGGATCCTCCTGATCCACATGGTGAATTAGCTCTATACACAACTCTGTATATGAGATGCACCCTTCATAGTGCCCCCATACATGATGTGCAACCTCCTTGGGATGCCCCGACAATGATCGAATCAAAGCCTAGATCTTGTAATTATCCAGGATTGGAAAATCTTCCTTCTCGAGTTTCCAGAATAATCAATTGAGCCTTCAAATGTGTCCCCTGACTCCATAAACTGTGTCATACTCTATCTCCTGGATCGCTTCCCTCAGCTCATTCCGTCGCACATCGCGATGAGTCATTGTGTATATCATCTGTGGCATCTGGAATTGAAAATAATAATGTCAGTACAAAACTAACAAACTAGTAAAAAAATCAATTAAATTAAATTCACACATATGTATAAAACCAATACACAAAATACATAAGCAATAAGAAAAATAAATTTTATTTCTTTGAGGAGCTCTAGTTGACTGTCACACTAGACCGGTCGATTGATTATTACTTTGTCATTCAACCAGTCTATAGTTGATTTGGGAAATTAGATCCTGAGCATTAGCTTGGTCCATTGTCCTCATTAGAACTAATCTAATTTGAAAGGGATCCCTTATACCTATGTATTATTATTATTTAACCTAAGCCCATTTAAGTCAGTCATAGACTTATTGATGAAACCAAGTCCCATTCGATCAATTATGGCCCAATATAATTCAATCCGACCTCACTAAGTCAAACTGGTTTGATTAAACAAACTGGTTTGAATCAGACCGATTCTAGTTTGGACGAAACTGGTTTGGTTAAATCAACCAATGGTTTGAACCAGACGAGGATAAGATTGGACCAAACTAGTCTAGTTCAAACTAATTGTTTGAACCAGACCGGTTATGGTTTTCCTCAACCTTTTTTCCTTTTTTTAAGCAAAAAATAAATAATCCATGAAAACTTAATAAAACCTACATGCATTAAAAATAGAAGGAGAAAAAAAAACTGTGAACCGTGTGTTTTTTTTATATATATTTTTTGATTTATTAAAATCAAAGTTTTCCTCAATCTTTTTTTTTCTCTCGCCGTCGCGATTTCTTTGCCACTTTTCCATGAGGAACACGATTGTCGGCGTCGGCTGCCGATCTTCGGCCTCCCGAGGCCATCGCCAGCGCTCGCCGGCCATGACATCGATCGCCAACCACTTGACGTGGTCGTCGATGCCTGCGAGTTGCAATTTTTGCCGTGACAGACTCTACTACGACTAATGCTATTACAGACCCATGGCTCGATCATTGGCCCATGACGTGGTTGCCAGCGAACGACGTGGTCACCGACATTCCAATTTTTCGCTCGCTGCTCTACGCCCAGTGATGATGAAATCATGACACTATCGCATTTTCCCGGCGCGATGTGGCTCTACCACAATGCGGTCGCTACCGCGATGCGGTCGCCTTCCCAACACTCACTTCGAGAAATTGCAAATCTCCATATACCGTTGGTTGATGGGAAAACGCAAATCATGATTTTTCAGCGACGGCGGAAATAACAAATTGTGATTTTTGTTGCTCGATTCTTTGTCCGTTTCAAGGGGTTTCTCCTCTATCGAACTTGCTTTGATACCATTGTAGGGACATAAAAGAAATTTGTATGAAACAAATTCTTACAGTGCTTGGGATCGAAATTGGATGGAGAATTCGCCTGTCGTCATCAAGAAGATTACAGTTAAGAACCTCCACACAAGTTCCACAAACCAAAATCTCCTGATTTAGATGTTCTCTTGGAAGAACTCCACACACGCAGTGTAAAATGAAGAAGAAAAAGCATGCTGTCATTTTTGTAGCTTCACTCGTGGATGCAATATATAATGAAGAGCCAAGCGAGGTACGTGGGAAGTTTCGGTAACTGCCCACGCCGCCCACTTATCCCACGTCCAACAATAGCTTTTGTGAGCGAATCAACCTTGTCATGGGGCAACTACAAAGGTCATATCAGACAAAATGCTATATTTGGCCTTGTGATAGAGACGAATCTTGCTCAAGAAGCCAAAAGGGGGGCACCTAGGCCAAGAGCCGCCTGAGGGGTTAATTCCTAGGTGCTCAGGAGTATGCCAGGGATCAAATAAAAAATTGTTCGAGCAATGATGCTCAGGTTGAAACTGAAATACTTAGGCTGCTAGGTGCGTGCCTAGCTAAGTGTACTCATGCTTGCTTGTGTAGGATCGAGAAGAACGAGAGAGAGAAGGGGGTGTGAATCTTGTTCGTTTCAAAATTCTTCTTTTTCGTATCGTAAAACAGAATCAAAGTAGTAATGGAAATAATGAAGGATGTGTTTAGTTTTAATTGGTTCACAATCTAGCAACTATTACTTCAAGGCCCATGATCATTGATCGCTTCCGAGTAGACAATCAACTAAAGCTCTTCTCTTCGAAAACTTTTGGAAAAGATGCAAACTCGTACAAATAAATGAGGAGGATAGTAACAACAACACTATCTCCTTAAAGTATGCAAGTAAATAAAATTTATACCTACAACTAAGAATAGAAGATTGGCATAGGTTGTCGGCGAGCCTTTCAGCACAGCAGTCGCAGAACTTGCACGTTTTTTAGCAGTAGGAGAAGAATGAGTCGAGTAGATGTTTCTGCACTATTCAATGAGCTTCTTGTTAGGATTGAAGGAATTTAGATATCTTCACAATGATATGATATTGTCCACTTTGGGCCTTGGCCCTCTTGATTTTTCTCTTGGGCTCTACCCAAAATACCTCAAACCAATGGAGATGTCTTTCCCTTATAAGCTCATGATCTTTCCCATGTATTTTCAATATGGGACTTTATTTGCAACATTGCAACCCCAACAATTCTCCCCTCAAACGAACGACCACAGGGCCCCCTGTCCGATCCTCGACCCACTAGATCTTTCTACCCCTCGGTCCACCCAACCTACTATGACTTCCTTGCCTAGCCGCAACTAGGACTTTCTGCCTGGTGTCTAGTCCTCTTGATCTAGACATGAGATCCCCATTTCCTTTGTTCGAGGTTAATATTTTACTCGCATGGCTCGATTAGACCATAGCTCTTGTGCACAGTCGGTGGTTAAACCTTTTAGTAGTCCGAGCTCTGATATCAATTGTTAGGACTGAAGAAATTTAGATATCTCCACAATGGTATGATATTGTCCACTTTGGGCCTAAGCCCTCATGTTCTTATTTTTGGGCTTTACCCAAAAGGCCTCATACCAATGGAGATGTCTTTCCCTTATAAGCCCATGATATTTCCAATGTGTTTTTAATGTGGGACTTTGTTTGCAACCTTGCAACCCCAACACTTCTTTTATTAAACATTGGGGGCTCATCAGTTCATCCGGGTTGCTTCCATGCATGCTAATCATATCCAAAGATGTCGACTTTTATCCTTTCCCAAGCGCCTCTAGTGACCCCAGACGTCTTCAATGTGCTGACGTGGTTGCACCACAATGAAGCTCACCCTTCACGTTATTAGCTTCGAGTACTGTTCACTTGAGGCGCCTCTAACCACTTGAGGCGCCTGGAGTATTGTTCACCCGAGGCGCCTCCATCCAACTGAACAGCCTAGAGTATTGTTCACCCGAGGTGCCTCCATCCAACTGAGGAGCCAGGAGTACTATTCACTTGAAGAGCCTCCAACCAACTAAGGTGCCTCCAACCAATTGAGGTGCCTGGAGTATTGTTCATTCCAACTTGACTTTTCACTTCAAACTATTGCAAAACATGTTAGTCAAAATTTAAAAAATACCTACAAAACAATGTCAGCACAAATGCATAAACAATTATATGTTTATGACTTAGATCCATCTAACCAAGACCAAGATCTAGTCTCGGTCTCAACTTAGATTTTCAAGTTGGATCTAGGTTGGACCAATTCCTATAGTCCCATTGGAACTCGTCCTCACTAGAATCCTCTCTTTAGTTTCTTACTTCCACTTACCATTTGCAGACTCGTCTCCTTGACATCTGATCTTTGACCCACAAGGAATTCCTACCAGATGCCCATTTGGACTTCAACCAGTTGTCTGGTCCTGCTGACCCGACTTAACTTCTTGCTAGATATCTGGTCCTTTTTGACCTATCTGGGCTTCCTACTAGTTATCTAGTCCTCCTGACCTAACTGAACTTCAGCCTATTATTTGGTCCTCGAGATCCATCAAGTCAATCTGCACACTTAGTAAACATGCATTAGATCACAATAGAACTTAATTTTAAACCTTTGACAACATCAAAACAAAGGCTTGATTCTAGTGCTTCTTGCACCAATAATCTCCCCCTTTTTGATGTTTGGCAACCTGGTTCAAAGTTAAATTTAAAAGAATAACTTCTTAAAAAAACTCCCCCTCAAATTAAACTCTCCCCTTGAGTTTAATATTTTTTAGAATTGTTAAAAAATATATAACACTTAACTTTTACTCTCATTTCTCCCCCTTTCACACACATCAATAAGATTGGGATAATTGCATAATTATTAAATTTTTTTTTTTGAAATGATACATTTTTCAAATTACCTCCAAGACAAAAATATAGAATAATTATTTTGCACATAAAATATTTTTCATGATGAAAATGTATTTTTTGAAAATATTTGTCATGCATAATAAAGAATATTTTGCACTTAAAATATTTTTCATGATAAAAAATGCATTTTTAGAAATATTTTCAGTAGCAAGGTTTAGAACCATATTTTTTCAAGAAGTATTTTAAAGATTTTTCAAGAATAAGATTTTCAATTTCTAAAATGTTTTGAAAAATATGTTAGGTTTTCAAAATTTATTTTTCAAAAGAGATATTTTCAGAGTTAACAAAAATTAATTTTCAAGAAATTTTATATCAAAAGATTTTGAAAAAGAATTTAACACAATTTTGAAAGATAAACCAAAAAAGAGTGTTTTCAAAAATTGTTTTTAAAGCAAGGATTATTGTAAAACAAATTTCAAAGAGATAACTAGCTTTTGAAACTTGCCAAAAAAATTTTAAAATTTTGCTAAGAAAATATTTTTCAAGAAATTTTCAAAACTATTATCAAAACAATAATGCAAGATTTTTCACATGTAACTAATGTATTTTCATATTTTTCAAAGTCAATAATAATAATATTTTTACAAGATTTTAAAATAATTTTTCAAAAGATAATTTTAAGAATTAAGCTCTCCCTTAACCTGACACTCTTTAGGATATCCTTGTTACCCACAAGGAAGACAAACCAATGTGTCTATGGATTTTGCTTGACCTAAGGATACTATATATTTGGTTGCTTAGTCAATAATTTTCAAAGGTATATAATTTTTCAAACTATATATAAGGACACAGAATCAATCAATATTTTGAAACTTATTTTAAGAAAATAAATTTATAAGTTCAAAAATATTTTTGAAATTTTTTTAATTATGCAACTTAACATCTCACCCATTCTAAATTTTCAAACTTGATAACATTATGTGTTTTGAGAGATGCTTAATTAACATAGTTTGTCTAAGGTATAATTATTTTGATTCTTAATTAATTTAATTTAATTTTGAATGAATATTTCACAATTTTTATTAAAACTTTGAATAATTTACTCTAGATTGTTTTATCTTGATTAATTAAACTCGAATTATTAATGATGGAATCTGAATTAACTAATTGATGATTTTCTTGGTTAATTAATTTTAATTTAGAATTGAATTTGGATTATTTAAGTAAAGCTTTCAGATTAACTGAATTAATTAAAGCTGTTTAAATTAATTTTATCTTAATTATTAACTAATTTCGTATTAATAATTAAAAAATTAAATTAATTTAATTTTTAATTTAATGAATTTTTAATTTTAACTTAATTGTTAATTAATTTTTATTTAAAATTTTAATTAATTTTTATTTTTAATTTAATTTAATTTTTAATTAATTTTATTTTAAATTATAATTTTATTTAATTTAAATTTAACTTTTATTTAAATTTTATTTTTACTTATTCATCTCACCCGATTTTATTTTTCAACCAAGATAATTCTATAATTTTGTGAGATGAGTTGAGTTATTTATTTGGGGTTGTTTTAACTTGTGTTAGATTCAAGTTTAGCTTTGGGTCCACCAAGCAAGCTTTCTTCAATAAGCTTCCAGGCTATGGTGAGTCACTTGGACATCATTAAAGTAATCACATGCTTAAGACAAAGCTTTTCAATTAGTCTTACCGAAGGAACTTAGTACTAAATCTTGGTCTAACTAGTTTAGATTTGACTGAGGTAGCTTCTGCTAGTTACACTAAGTCGATTATACTAGGTCGAACACATATGATTCTTCCTAGACATGCATCGACCGAGCTTCCCTAACCTACTATCATCCCAATCTTCTCTAATACTATTTAATAAGTTAGAACTAACCCAAATTTATCTAGTCCTAGTTACCCAAGTGGGTAGGTTTTGTTTATGAGATATTAACTAGTTTGGAGTCTCTTCTTGAATCATATATTATTTGTTTTGTGTTTAAATAGTAAATTTCACTTTTAGGTACATAGTATTGATTATTTTCCTACTTGCTTGGTTAGGTAATATTTCAGAACTCATGCTTTGGTTTGTTTCTTATTTTGACTAATAAGTGATATGAAAGTCTTATTAGTTGAGTTAGATTTGTATCCGAGTCCGGACTTATTATAGACAACTCTTTGAGATCCGAGTATCATATCAAGGTACTTGGTGTTGGGAATACAATAAAAGTCTTACATTGAAAATAAATGAAAAATATCATGGGTTTACAAGAGGAAAGATATTTCTATTGGAATGATGCCTTTTGGATAGAGCCCAAAAATAAATCCATGAGAGCTTAGGCCCAAAGTGAACAATATCATATCATTGTGGAGATATGTGAATTCTTTAGGTCATAACAATTGGTATCATAGTCATGATCCAGACCGAATACCATGTGGGGTGGTCTTGAATGAAGTTGAGGGGATGCCCGAAGCAGGTCAAGAGTGACCAGATACTTGAGGGGAGGCCCGGAGCAGGTCAAGAGTGACCGAATGCTTGTGGGGAGGCCCGGAGCAGGTCAAGGGTCACGCTCCAAAGTTATACTTGTCTAACGAAATGGACGGAACCCCTAATGACAATGTGATCAATACAACTTGGTATAAGTCCACACGACTTACACAAGCCAAAAACCCACGCAGATAATAATATCCAAATATCTAGATCAAGATATAACAAAACAAACCAAATGCAAATAACCAAAAAGGTGCATTCCGACACGGCTTAACATCACTACAAAGTGTCCAAAACCAAATACCAAATACCAAGAGAAAAACCAAATCCACATAACAGTTCACTTATTACAACATAAGTGCGGAAACCAAAATGAAATAAAATACAAGAACTAGAAACATGGAAAACCCTCTATGTGACGTAGGACAGACCGACAGGATCTCCCGGAGACAATAACATCTATCTGATACCTGAGGAAAATAAACACAAATAAGGGATAGTGAGTCCAAATGACTCCGCGAGTATAAGAAAGATAGTGCATGATAATTATAACAGTAGGGGATTAAGGTACATACAGTCTCATGGGAAGAACTCTACTATGTATAAGACCAAATATAGTACATATAATAAACTCTGCCGTAGTATAACCCGAAATCTCCAAATAGCATAATGATACTATTTACCAATCTAACACATCCAGTATTTGGTATAAAACCTAACTCTAACATATGGGTGCTATCACAGACATAGGTGAGTCATCTATTTACATGTACATACATCTATCGAGTGCATAATCATCACATGCAAGTGCAACAGAAGTCAAATGCATATGCAACACACATCAAATGCATATGCAAAGCATGGTCACTCTGGCGTATCCCTCTAGCAACCATGACATCTGCGTGGCCGAGGGGGGCAGGGGGGTGGTGATAACTGATCGCACTCCAGCTACCAATACTCTGAGTGACCGAGTGGTCAAGATGTAGGGTAGCTATCTAGCTACCACTACCTAAGTGGTCAAGCGGCACGACAAGACAAACTGCTCCACTCCAAACACCACTATCTAAGTGGTTGAGTTGGCAGGAATATGACTGACGACTCTCTCTATTAAATATGACAATTAAAAATAATAAAATAATGTGCATTGATCAAGGAATAAGTTTTTTTTAAAAAAAAGGATTTTTTAGAAATTTTTTTGGATTTAATCGGAGCTAATTAGAGAAGTTCACGAGGATATAAATAATAGGCCCTGTTTGGAATATCAATTTAGTTGGGAGTTAATAAATTTGATTAAATCCTAAGTTGAAATTAATTAACTTAAGTTAAAATTTAAATAACTTAAAGTTATAATTATTAAACCTATATACATTCTTTCCCTGATTAATACTCGAACACTTCTCATTTCTTCCCAAACTCACCGCCGCACTCCTCCTCTGCCCGAATCGTGTGAAGACTCAAAATTGTCGATCTTCTCTGGCCAGCCACAATTCTCCCATAAGCTAGCCACAGCTGCAGCTGATGCTGCTCTCCATCATCCGCATCCACCTTAGTTGTCGTCATCCCTTCAACGGAGCCGAGCACAACTAGCACAGGCCACTTCTTGCTTGGTGCCACTGCCCCAATCCTCCTCTTACCCGATCTCTATTTCTCTCCACTTTCACAACCTTCCCTCTCCTTGGTGAAGACTCCGATTTGCCTCCCCACTGTCGTCACCGATATCAGTCCCAGCCACTGTTGTCCTAGCCAACGGTTGCCAGGTCAGATAGGACCCAATTGGGTGTTGCCGGCCATACCTCCAGCCACCTTGTTTTCCAGTCGCAGTCACCACCGGTCACTGCTCCTAGGCGACTCTCAGATTCGTTCTAGCTAGAGGTAAGAATTTGGTTTTGATAAAGTTGAGTTGGGTAGTGTTTGTTGATGGATGATTGATCTGCTCTCCCTATTGTTTTTTGTTGGCCGACCATCATCAGTAAGGGGAAGAAGCCTCTGATCCGGCCACCCAATTTCTGTCACCCCAGATCAATTTGGCAGCTTCACTTCCAGCACGTAAAAAGTGGTTAATGAATTATGTTTTGGTAGTGTGTGGATTGATTGTTCTTCGGAGGCGAGCAATATAGTGGTTTTGTGATGTAGCTATTACTGAAG
>JBBUKS010051555.1:0-10100 GCA_038050645.1 Hedychium gardnerianum
ATGTGAATAAAAGTTTTATTAATGAATATAATTATTCATGAACGTTGTTCACGAATATTAACGAGCTGAACATATATGTGTTCAAGTTTGTTTGTTTAGTTTAATGAGTTGTTCAAGCTTGTTTGTTTAATTAATCTTATGTATATTGAACGAACATAAACAAGTTCTTATCAAGCTGAACACAAAGCTTGTTCACGAACGTTTGGTTCATTTACAGCTCTACGCACGGCACGCGGTCCCTCTTCAGCGCGTCGTAGCTTATGTACCTTTCCCGGTACACGATGAGGACTCGTCGGACAGAGTTCGGCTCCATCTCTCCCTCCTCCTCGTCGCCGACACGGCCTTCGCACATAGGAAGCCTGCTGTCCTTGGCTCCGCAGCTCTAGTCAGTCACCAAAATGGTGGTGGCTTCCGCGGCCGGTGACAGCGTTGAATGGGAGAGGAGGAAGAGCACGAAGAGGAGAGGGAGGAAGGTGAGCGGGAGAGCCATTGGGATGCAGAGGAGGCGATGCTGGTTTTAATTTGTAAGCATTTATAAACGGGTGAGATTTAATCTGGTTAAATCGGACGGATGTAAAGCGACGATCGTTCTTAGCCATTTCTCCCATATAGATAGGCAACCTCTTCGCCGGAATGCACTTTGGCCGACACATTTTGTTCTCGAGTTATAAATTACCCTGAAGTATATATATATATCTGTTATAAAATATATTTTTTTATCAATTATATATATAAATACAAAATATACTAAATCTATCTGAAATGTATTAATTTGGATCGACATAATAATTCAATTTAGTAGCATGCAATTAGTGATAATCAGTCCAATCGATCTCAAAACATTCTATACTTGACTTTAAAATTAACAATCGATTGTTGTAAACTAACAATCCATTGGTTAAATTAGTCGATTCAGTTAATTGATTCAAATTATTTCTATATCTGATCTCAAGGTTATTAATAGATTGATAAAAATCATCAATCGATTGATGGTTACAGTTAAACCGGATAATTGATTAAAATCGATTCTACATTTGATCCAGTCGCACCAATTCACCAATCAATTGGTGTTAACTGATCGATCAACCAATCAATTCTAAATGATTTTGTTCGCTATTTTAGGCTTAATAATCGATTGTCAAACCATAACAATCGATTGCTCCATCATGATTTGCCCTAAAAAGGATCAAAATGATGGGTTTTCTTGAAACACATCAACGATTTCCACCGTTCTTCATGTTTTTCATGAAAAACTCGAAAAACAAATCTATCATAGATTATCTTTTCATAATATTTTTGACGATTAAACATTATATTCTACTAGAAAACCTAATCTAGCATAAAAAATAATAAATCGATGAAAAACCCTAACCCTATAGCCATAAGATCGATGAAACGATCTTGTGCTTTGATACCACTTATTAGAACTTGTTAAATCCTAGGTCACATAAATTTTAAAGTGCATACAAGAACTCAAATATAGGACAAACAAGACTAAGGATCTAGTTACATCAATCTTATGATAAAACAGAAATTAAGAAAACTGTAAATAACGAAGAACTTGAATGCAACGAAATTACTATAGTTTTTCGTGTAGTACTCTTAATCCAGCGATCCATGCAAAAGAAGAAAAACAATAAGAGGGTGGTCTTCCGGAGGAATTAGGATAATGATGCCGGAATCTCTACGTCAATGGGGAATATAAAAATCTATCAGATTCCTAATCCAACATGAACTAAAACCCTTATATAAAAGATCCTCATTCATTATTAGCTATAAATAATAATAGAGCGGATATAAAGTTCTACACATATAAGTTCATATCTAATAATCTGAAATTTTCATAAAATATAAGTTGGATTACTTAATAGATTTGGTATCTTAACGGTATAAAAATTCATAAGTTACATAAAAAAGATTAAATCTAATATTTCTCGTTCACTATGAAGTGAGTCCCATTCCTCCTCACGAAGGACCTCATCATCGTCTCAGGCTCTTCTTCTTCTGCCCTGCCATGGATTCCCAGTCCCAGTCAAGGCCCCCAAAGGACAAGTAGACGAAGGCGACACAGGAGGCGAGGCCGATAACTGGGTACAGCAGCATTGCATTGCCTGCCCTCATCTCAAGTTTCCTCCCAACAAGTGACTTGAGCTGCTCTTGAAGATCTGGGACAAAACTATGGAGAGGGGAAATGAATCTCTGGCTCGACTCTGCAACTTGCTCCTTCTCGACTTTTTTAAAGGAGGAAGAAAAAAAGAAGGAGAAAGTAGTGGAAGGCTTGAACACGCCCAATTCTTCTAGGGAGAAGCTCAAGTTGATGTCCCACTTTGGTTCATTGAATGGAGGGTGATGTTTGATTTCCAACATAGTCTACCAGTAGCAGTTCTATGTTCGAACGAGCGATTGTTTGACGTTGGATGTGAAAGTCTCATGCGACGAGAATATTCTCGAATCCGATTCGAGAGAAAGGTGTAATTTCACTTTACTTTTTATTCCTTAGTCCTTGGAATTTTGAAACCCTTAAAATTGAGAAGAAAAAAAGAGAAAGGAAATTTGTGTGTGTGTTTTTACGTTCGTTTCTACTACGGCTATGCAGCTTAGCACAGAGTTTTTCTTGGAATTGGCATTTGATTAATTATACATATGAGCACAGAGAACTAGAGTCTAGAGATGTGCTAACTGCTGCGTTTCTAATTTTCTATGTTGTCATTTATTTTTGTTCAATGAATATTTCTTTCTCATTGCCAATGTCTTCTGAAATGTGCCTAATTTATTGTTCAATGGATATTTCTTTCCCGTTGCCAATGTCTTATCTTATGAAATGTGCCTAATTTATGGAAGAGGAACACATTCATATTTAGTCTTTTTAAATTTGTTGTTTTATTTTTCTCTGTACGTTTTTGGTGACATATATATTTGCCTTTTTTCATAAAAAAAAAAAATAGATTTATATCTTCATTTATGATTTATAGTTTCGTTCTCAAGAATTGAATGGAACGATCTAAAGTTCATAATTTTATTAGATTCCTTGATTTTATTTGTTTTTCTCTGATTAATTTTAGTCATTTTAACCAAATCTTGTGATTTTAAAAATTAAAGTGCCTAAATGGCTAGATAAAATTCATTTTGATTCACGAGGTTTTAACTCAATTGTAAAATAATCTCTATAATTTTAATTTAATCTCTCGTATCATTTTCTGATAATAGTTCTCTTTAAATTAGGAGACATTTATATAATTATCAAATTAAATAATTAAATAAATAAACAAATAAAAAAATGAAAATTGAGACACATTTTCTTGTAAAAATTAAAAAGTTATTAATGTATTTGTTATTAAAGATTATTTTATGATTTCAAAAGAAAATTATTATAGAAAATATTCTTATTTAAGAGATCCATTAGTTTTTGTATATTGTTGTTATTGCAGCTGAAAAATGAATATTGGAACGAGAAAGATATGACTAGTATGATACTCATTTTATATCAATAAAATATTTAGATGACATTTAGTATTTTTAGTAAGATCTCATCTAATTGGGTATATAAAAAAGTAGTCTTTCAATTATATTAATAATCAGCCAAGGGAGTTCTAATTTATATATGTTAAGACTTACTTAACATTGAGAAATTATATTCTTTTATACATTTGTATATATTTTTAGGTAAATTATAAAAATAAAATTATTTTTTAAATTTATCATAATTTTATAAAATATGGACTATTTTATATTTTTTTCATAACTTAGGGATTGTTTTCCTTTAATATTCATATGTTAAGGATGATTTTATTTTTAATGTGTTTGAATGAAATATAGTGAAAGGGTGAGTTGGTCATTTCACACTTTTTTACCAAAAAATATTATCGAAAAATGTTATGAGGGACTAAATTAAAATAAATTAAAATCACAAAGACTATTTTACAATTGAGTTGAAACCTCATGGACCAAAATAAATTTTATTCCTAAATCGCTAAATAGTTAAGTTGGAATTATTGATTTAATATTCGATGAAATGATAAAAAGCTTGGTGCTTTTTTATTTTATTTTTGATGATGTTGTTATTATTCACTGACTTAATGTTTGGTTTAATATTATTGTTATTAGTTATCATTCACACTAAAAAAAATAAGTTAATTTGCAACGAATTTTGCGATGATTTTTTTTTTAAATCATTGCAAATTCATTTTGCGACAAAATCTGCGATGAAATCTTTTTTGTTCTGAATCAGCCGTTGCCAAATTCTACGATGAAATTATGAAAATTCGTTGCAAATTCTATGAAGAATTTTTTTTTTGCATCGCAGAATTCATCGTGAATCTGCGATGAATTACTTTTCGTCGCAAAATTTCATGATCTTCAAATCTGCAACAAAAAACCCTTTTCGTCCCAAATCTGCCACGAATCTTGATTCGTCCCAGATTTGCGTCGAATCAAGATTTGTCCCAGATTTGGGTTAAACAGTGTTTCTTCCTAGATTTGCGACAAAATAAAATTTGTCGTAAATTTGCGACGAATTATGTTTTCGTCGCAGATTTATAATAAACAGTGTTTTATGATAAGTTTGCGACGAAAATAACTTCGTCACAAAATTTGTATATACAAATCATATCAAACATATTTATACAAAATTAAACACATCCAACACATCCTATTCATATAGGATAAACACATTCTATTCATACAAAATAAAATAACAATCCAACACATCCTACAATTAATTAACATTCCAACAAGTCATATCCAAAATTAAGTTCAACATGAAACTATTAAATCCATAACTACAAGTCATACAACCTATCATATTCATAACTACAAGTCATTATATCCAAATGGTATCAAAAGGACAGAAAGATACAAAAAGAAATCATCGTCCTCTTCTGCCTCGACAGACACTTCCTTCTCCTTCTTTCATTCTTCTTCTTTTCCTGCGTCAAAAAATAAACCAACTAAAAGTAACATTTATAACAAAAAAATATGTCTAACATAGAATGGTATCTATGTGTATAACATTTACAACAAACAAAACTTAATTCATCATTATAGCATATCACTTGTATTTATGTGTCTTGATACATAAACAAGTTAACCTTATGGTTCTTGTGAGTTGAAATCAAGGTTCTGACTTTGGATGTCAAAAGATGTCATCCATCTTTAACTGCATGAAACATATACATATATGAAACTTGTAACTAAACATAACAACAATAATAAAAAAAAAGTACAAGTCATGTAATCAAAAATATATGTATCAAATATTCCATGACATATAATAAAAACATCGAAACCTATATAGCTAACATTACATGGATTAGTAGTAGGCAAGTCTCAAACATGCAAAGCATGACATAACATGCAAAGTATCAAGGTAAGATCAAAACATAGAAGCAACTGTAACATGACATGACATGATAATTAAAAAAATCCTAACATAAAACTTAATATATAAAGACTTACTTTTTTCGACATGGATTTATAATTTCCACCATATTCCTTAGCCTTACTAACCCTATTAGAAACAAATTAACAGTATTAATCAAAAATACAAAAATAAACTCAATCAAATAACAAATATTATGAGACAAATAATATTCATACACAACAAATTTAGAACCACCATCATCATCATCATCGCCACCATCATCACAAAAATCGGGAGGCATCTGACTTGGATCGGAGCCTAACTGAAGATGTCATTGTTATATCTGAGAGATGTCCTAAGACAATTGTCTTATAGTTTGTAACTATTTATTAGATAAATAAAGATTTACTATTTGAGTATACATATTGTGTATATGATTGGATCTTAAACTTACTTACTGAATGTCCATAATATGATTCATAACACGAGATAACTTTTAATCGGATCACAATTAGTGAGCATCTCTACATGTATAATTATGAATGTATTGAAATATTTTCAAGTCGATGAATTGATTTGTTCAAACATCATCGATTCTGTAAGACTAGCAAGAGTTATACTCCTTGGTTTAACCAAACACTGTTCCTCACTAGCTGGAGACATTGGGATGTCGAGAGTTAAACGTGGATGCTAGTTATGGTAACTAGTTCATCGGAGTGACCTACTGTAAGACTTCATATAGTTCTCTACATATATATAGATATGTCATGAAGATCTTATTGCAGCTCGACTGCAAGTTTCCTTTGACTTGAGGTATTCAAGTCACCTTGGTCATGGAGACTTATACTTTGACATCCTAAGCAAGCATATCCTTGGAGGTGTGGCCCCGGGATGATTGGGTATAAGTCAAAATACCCGAAGGTGTTTGAATAGCTCACAGAGGATTCATCGCTCTTTATGAGGAGATGTATACCTTATGACCGCTTGTCAAGATTGTTACTCAAAGTCGTTAGCCAAAATATCAAATGTTAAGAGTATCGTACTCTTGGGCACATGTACGAGTAATTTGAATCTATAGAACAAGTAAATATTACTTGGGTTAGGTGTGACATAGCCAACCTAGTAGGGACAAGCACATAGACCATGTCCTGAACTAAGTGGGTATAAGACGAGTGAAAGGAACAAGACATGACTCACTATAGTTGTTGAAAGATTTTAGAAGATGTTCTGGGATCAACCATTGATTTTTTAGTTAATTGGGGATTATGATGTACTACTAGGTGTCACTCATGATCAATCCATAATTAATAGTTAATTATGAATGACTAAGATAAACCGGAAACCTATTGGGTCATACACACTACGAGTTTATCCGAAAGATTTAAAACGATTTTGAGAATTGGATTCTCAGATCGAGAGAGACTAAGTCTGGTTGGACCAGACAAAGGGTAAAATATGGAAATCAAATTTGCGTAATAGAAGCGCGGATGAGCCACGTCGTTTAAAGACGAGATGAACCTTCTTTAGTTTAATTATCAACTAAATTGGTTTGATTTTAATTAAAGGTGATTTGGATAATGAGCCAAAAGGTTTGGATTAGATTAAAGGGTTAGCGGAGGCGGGTTTTTGAGATTTGATCTAAACCTATTAGAGGATCTATATATTGATATAGAGTTGAGAAAATAATAAGAGGTGAATTTTATTCGTTAGATTTTTGGAAAAACCTAAACCCTCTCTCTCTCCTCCCTCTCTTGTGTCGCTGACCACCACCCACCAAGGAGAGGTTTTCTCCTTGGTCCGCCGGCCCTAGCCCCTACGGCCACCACCACTCTCCGTCTAGCAAACCACCCCGCCTATCAGGAGTTCTCCGGAGGTGTTCCCTTCGGCCATTGGAGCGCCGCTGAGCAAACAGATTCTGTCTGCCCACCAGTTTGCCCCTTTTCGGCCTTCTTTCGCTCTATTTTTGGTGAGTAAATGTTGCTACTGGATATCCGACACCTTGGGGGTACCTCTTACCTCATTCATAGCAAAATTTGGGCGCGGGAAGGCTTCGGGAATACCTGTTCATAGCGGGTTTTTCGAGTGGACGACAGGCTATTTTTTCGGTTGCTCTCTTGTGTTGATATCGTTTGGTTGCATACGCTACCAGACACCAAACCTCGTCTTCGCACGGAAGGCTAGTATCTTTCGCGAGGATGAAACACATGACTTCAGAAATCATCTTGAAGATCACTCGGCGTGGATACGAATAAAGGCTAAGCTTCAAGAGCGTCGCTTGGTTGATGTCATTTCCTCTTCGCGTCATCAATCAAGTATACCTAGCGTAAATTTACTTTCCATAAAATTTTAATATGCGATCTTGTCTAGCATGTTGTATCCTTGCATGCATGTGGTGTGTGTGAAGTAATAAATTAGTTTATTATATTATTTTTATTTTTCGCTGTGTATGTTTACGAAACGTGTTTTAGCATGCACCCGCATCAAGCTCCCCCAATAGTGATATCGGAGCTTGATCGTGCTTCGACATGATCGTAAAATTATTTTATGATTCATAATTAGTAATATAATTAATTTTGGAAAATTTCTTATTTTATTAAGAAATTCTATTTGTGGAAAGTTTCTTAAATTTAATTTGGAAATATTTTAAATTTATTAAGGAAAAAATTCTATTTTTTGAAATTTTCCTAATTAGTTAAGAATTTTCAGTTTTAAAAAGTTTCTAAAATAATTTTAGAAAATTTCAAATTTGAAAGATTCTAAATTTATTAAGAAATTCTAATTATATATTTACTAATTAGTTAGGAAATTTAAATTTAAAAAATTGTTTCTTAATTAATTATATTTTCTTGATATAGAATTATTTCTTAAGATAAAGTATGTAATTAAATTTTGAAAATTTATTTCCTAATTTAATTAAAAGAATATTGATTTAATGAAATTAGATTATTGACATATTTTATTTTCAAAATAAAATTATGACAAATATTGCATCATCTATGCAATGTTCATGTCATATTGTATGTCATGTAGTTGCATTTATTATATCATAAAGTTTGTCATGCGTGCGATGTGTTATATCATTTTATGTCATGTGTGTGATGTGTTCATTTATGTCATGTGTGTGATGTCATATAGATAGTACATTTGCATAATGATGATGAGACTTAAATTCTTTATATCAAAATTAAAGTCTACACCTTCCATTAATATGGTGAGAACCTGAGTCTAATTTCTTGTTTGGATTGTTGGACTCACTCCAAGCTCGACCTGAAATTAGATATATTCAAACCATTGAGATACAATCTCACGATTAACGAGTCGGCTTTAACTTGAAGCATTAGCTTGTTGGACTCACTCCAAGGTTAATTTGGATAGAGGTGAAGTTGGGTGATATACATACGATGAATACTTGTTAATGAGTTAACAACTTGATGTTTATGTGAATATCAATTAGTTGATAGCATAATGTGATAGTGATGTATAAGCGATACATAATTGGTATATGTCATACCTACCACTGTAGCTAAGAATGACTTATTAGACTCACTCCAAGGTTGTTCTTATCTATGGTGGATATCAACCCACTTGGAAAAAAACCTACGAACTCCCAAATTCAAAGTAAGGGCTCTTGAATTCGATAAATAAGTAGGATTCTTGTATGTATGTAAATTGTTTACATTTACAAAATTATCTCTCATATATTTCCTCATTTTTGTATTTCTAGGTTATTAGATTACGTATGACGTCTTTGAATTTGCGCTCGATTTTGGACATGAATAAACTAACTGAGCCAAACTTCTTGGACTGGTATCGAAATTTGAGAATTGTTCTCAAATCTAAAAAGATAGCCTATGTCCTCGAATAGCCTCTTTCCGGACCTCTTGCAGATGATGCTACTGAAGACCAAAGGTTGGTCTATCAAAAGCACATGGCTGACTCAGATTTGGCAAACTACATCATGCTAGCCTCGATGTCTCTGGAATTTCAAAAATAGCATGAACATATGGATACTTGTACTATTGTTTTTCATCTGCGTGAGTTTGATGAGCAAGCGAGATCCGAACGGTTCGATATCTCCAGGCTCCTCTTTTACTCATAGATACAAGAGGGTTCGTCTGCGGTGCAATATGTACTAAAGATGAATAACTATATTAAGCGACTGAGATCACTTAGTTTTATGATGGATCATGAATTAAATATTGATTTAATTCTACTCAGTTTGCCCGAAAGTTATTCATAGTTTGTGACGGATAATTAATTCTGTCGCTACAACCCTAACACCTAAACTCGGAATAACCTTGGATTTAGCTATGGACTTTAACTTCCATCGCCAATTAGCGACGAATGATTAATTTCATCACTACAACCCAGTCGATTGATGTACAATTCCAGTCGACTGATCCTATCAGTCGAGCACAACACGTGAGTCTCACTCGCTTCTATACTTTTCAAATATACATCAGTCGATTGATGTACATTTCCAATCGACCGATCCCATCAGTCGAGCACAACACTTGAGTCTCACTCTCTTTTGTTCTCTTCAAATATACATCAGTCGATTGATGTAATTACCTAGTCGATTGATCCCATCATTGGAACACAACATGCAAGTCTCACTTGCTTCTGATCTTTCAAATCAACATTAGTTGACTGATCCGTCGCACTCAATCTTTATCGAGTTGCTGAAAGAAATTTTGTAGAATAATATAGGGATGGAATTTTCATTCGGTCATAAATTACC
>JBBUKS010051576.1:0-10098 GCA_038050645.1 Hedychium gardnerianum
CCGTAGTTATTTCTATCGAGTAATTTGGAGACAAGAACCAAACCAAGATGATCGGATTGTTGTATAGTAAGTGCATCCGATTAGTTTGTTTCATTCTCCGATTCTCTCATTGTACTGGAAATAATTTTTTAAAATTTGTGAAGCTCTAATACCATATAAAATTCTTAAATAGAAGGGAGAAAAACTTTGAAATTTTTTGTATATCTCCATAATTGAGAGTTTACAAAATATATATAGATCTATTATAAAGTAATCATCCTGTGATTATAATTGATTCTATTTATGAAAAATTAAGCCTAATTGATTTTAATATAATTGATTTATATAGATATAAAGAAAGAAATCAAAGATATTATTATATGAATCAATCAATGAAATATTTCTTTAATAAGAATCGACCCTAGAGTTATTTCTAATAACACTTATGTATGAATCAACTATGCGTCAACCCATGGGGGCGACATGAGAACGGTCACAAAAGGTAAAACAGTTACCTTGACAATCCCTTGAGGGCGACCTTATATTTCTTGGAAGGAGATAAATCGTGAAAGATACCAGATCAATTGGGAGGAGAGAAGAAAATAGAAAGAAGAGAAAATATAAATAAATAAAAATATCATCCTAAAACTGGTTGAAATAAAAAATATGATTACTTATTCTTTATACACTCATTTTTGTGTCTCTGATCATAACATTTGTCCTATTTTATTGTATGTAAAATTAAAACCGTTAGGATTCAATCTGATGTCTTACGCCCGTCAAGTCGACGGGGACTGAGAACGAAAAGTTAAATATGAGTGGGCGTCATGAGTCATAGCCATATGACAGTGACAACAGGTGATGAGTTGAGCATTTGGCCATTGAGAGAAAGTGTCGAACGATGAAGGCGTCGGGGAACAGGAACACTGCAATGCGAAATTTACTCCCGTTTGCTTCCGATCTCGTCTGGATTTCTCATAATATCTTAAATAACCTTCTCCGCCTCCAAATCCACGTTCCACATCCTCCTCCATTACCCTTCCCAATCTGTGCTTCCGTCCTCCACGCACCAATTCATACGCTGCTGTCCACCAGCACAGCGCCTAGGGCCCCTGCCACTGCCTCGAACTACATTTCCTCGAACTCAGATATCCATGCAGCGAATCCTCCTTCTGGCAAGAGCTGCACTTCTGGCGGCGTGCAGGATGCTCTGTGCATGTTCGACGAAATGCCCCAGTGGGATAGCTCTATCGCTGGCTTCTGCCGCATGCGCTCTTCAGGTTTGCGTCCTGATCAATTCACATACAGGCATGTGGTCTCGGCCTGTGCTACCTCCCTGAACCTTGGTTTGGCCGAGCAGCTCTATGCTTCAGTGATCAAAGACGGGTTTTGTTCAGATGGATACGTTTGTTCCAGTCTCATTGACCTCTTCTCCACGCATGGTCGTCTAGACGATGCTCTAGGGGTCTTATGGCAGGGTGCCACCAGAAATGTCGTGTGTTGGAACATGATCATCACTGGTGCAGTGCGAAATGGGGAAATTTGCTTGGCATTGGATCTTTTCCGTCTGATGGTGAGCGACTTTTGCAAGCCAAATCCTTTTACGTTGTCAAGTATCTTATGTGCGTGTGCTTCTTCTGGGAAACTAGAAGCAGGTGAAGCTGCACATGGTTGGGCGATTAAGAATGATGATGTTGCCGATGTGTTTGTTGCCACGGCGATCGTTGACATGTATGTGAAATGTGGAGTTATGGATGCAGCCATGCGGCAATTCTCATCCATAGCAATTCGCAATGTGGTTACTTGGACAGCAGTCATTTCTGGTTTTGTCCAGAAGGGTGAGTTCGTAGATGCATTGTTACTTTTCAAACAAATGTTGTCTTCAGGCGTTGAGATCAACAAGTTTACTCTGACAAGTGTACTACTTGCCTACTCTAAATCCTCTACAGCAAAGGAGACAGACCAAGTACATTGCTTGATTATGAAGAAAGGCTTGCATGTTGATTTTGAGGTAAAAGATGCGTTGCTCAGAACATATGGAAAATTTGGATATATTACGTATGTCAATAGGGTTTTTGAAGAGACAGGTATAGTGAAAAGTGCTTCCACTTGGTCAGCTATGGTCTGCAGCCTTGCTGAAAACAAATGCTTGATAAGATCAATGCAGCTCTTCTGCTGGATGTTTGGTGAAGGTCTTAAACCTGACAATAATTGCTGTTCTTGTATCCTAAGTATAGTTGATCATGTTGATTTTGGAAGGCAAATACACTCATATGCTATAAAATTTGGGGGTGTCCATGATATTCTTGTTGGAAACTCACTTTTTACCATGTATTCCAAATGTGGTAACCTAGAAGAAAGCTATCAATTTTTTGTGACCATAAAGGAAAAGGACAGAATTTCTTTTACATCCATGATTTCTGGTTTTGTAGGATATGGTCACACTGATGAAGCATTCCAGTTGTTCAGAGACATGATGGTGGAAAAGGTTATACCAGATAATATGACTATATCTTCCATTCTTATGGCTTGCCATGGTGAATATTACTTGACCAAAGGAAAGGAGCTTCATGGATATGCTCTTCGTAGTGGGTTCGTCATTGATCCACCTCTCGGTAGTGCGCTAGTCTCAATGTATTTGCATTGCAAAAGGCCAGTATTAGCCAAACAAGTCTTTGATAGAGTCTCACCGAAAGACCAGATACTGTGGTCTTCCTTAGTCTCAGGCTTTGCTTCAAATGGTTATAGTGAGGAAGCACTCATGGAACTTCCATGCTTAGTTAGTGCTGGCTTTGAGGTTGATCAATATGCATGCTCATCCCTTCTTAGAGTTTGTACAAATTTGTGGAGACCAAGTATCGGTGAGCAATTGCATGCTCTTTCAATTAAAAGAAACACTATTTCTTGTATATTGGTCAGTAGTGCATTATTGACACTATATGCAAAAATTGGTAGAATTGATGATTCTCGTAGAATTTTTAATGAGATTGGAGACCCTGATGTAGTCATGTGGACATCCATAGTTGATGCTTATGCTCAGCATGGGAATGGGATTCAAGCTCTTGAAATGTTTCGACTGATGAAAGAAAGTGGGGTCAGGCCTGATCTTGTGACATTTGTTAGTGTCTTGTCTGCCTGTAGCCGTAATGGTTTAGTGGAAGAAGGCTTTCGCCATTTTAACTCTATGAGCTCTGATTATGGGATTAGACCAGAATCACATCACTTTGCTTGTATGGTTGATTTACTTGGTCGTTCTGGAAGGCTCAACGAAGCGGCAAGTTTTATCAGTATGATGCCTTTCAAACCTGATCTACTGGTATGGAGCACATTGCTTGGTGCTTGTAAACTCCATGGAGACATTCAGTTAGGAAATTTAGCTGCAAAGAAAATTCTTGAACTGGAGCCTCAAGATTCTGCAACTCTTATTTCTTTGTCGAATATATCTGCTGAGTTAGGAGATTGGGAAAATGTTACTATGATAAGAAGCCCAATGAAGGGAGCTAGACTAAAGAAGGAACCTGGATGGAGTATAACCTAAACAGTTATAACTAATTGGCACTCCAAACTCAAAAGAAGAATCACTTTGTTATTTTTCATCCCTAAGGTTGGACATACTCAGTCAGGTCATCATTAGATATTGAGATGGATCAACGCAGAGCCTTGAGGCCAAGCCTTGTAGCTAAAGGGTAAGCTCAGATTGCTGAAAGTAAATTTTCAGTAACATATCCCTAAGAAACGATTGGTTATGTATAGCATATCTACAATAATCTAACATGTCTATTTACTTTGCACAATTCTCCATCTTGTACTCTTTCAATCGGCATTAATTTCCATTGATTGTGTGGGTTTAAATATTGATGTTAATCGACCCTGTTACTTTGTATGCAGATTCATCAGGTGAAGCAGAAGCACAGAAGACATTTTGAGATGGTTTCACTAGCTTTTTAGTGAGTCTCTCCACTGACAGATCCATGTAACTCATGGTGAGATGCTTCTCCCAAACCTAATAGTGTCAGGCCATGTTCATTGCTGTTAAAGATATATGAATATATGGTGTTGAGAATAGTGTTAAACAAAGATTGTCCTCTTGAATTAAATAGATAATGTGCCACAAATGTTTAAGTCCAAACTTCTAATTTCCCACATAATTAGGAAACGCTATATACAGTGGATCTTATGTTTTTGTTCTTTGAACATAGGTTTGGAGCACAAATAAATAGTGTCTGTAACGCAATCACATAATCAAATCACAGCATTCTACAAGATCTTTTATAGAAGACTAACTCCTGCCTTAAGTACCTCTAGAAATGACACAATTATGACAACGATGATGCAGTAGAGTAGATTAATACATTTGTCCAAGCCTCATGGTTTACAATTTACAATCCCAGTGCACCAAGCGGGGTCTTGCCCTGTCCGGCCTCAAAGTAGAATATGAGCATGGCGAGCATTGCGATCCTGGCGTGCTTGATCTCGGCCAGCTTGAGCCGCTCCAGCTTCTCGAAGTCGGGCACGTACACGCCGTCGTTGATGGCGCCGGCGAGGCCGAGGGGGTCGAAGAACTTGCCGCCGGGGTAGCCCTGTTCGCCCGTGGCGTTGGCGAAGTTCTCGGCGGTGCGCGACCATGGCGTCGCCCACTCCACGGACTGCGAGTCCGGGTTGAAGAAGTCGACCCACCGCTTGGATTCAACCCACCCCATGAGGAGGAGCTGGGTACCGAGGAGGGTGCCGAAGGAGAAAGGCGCGATGGCGCCCGGGTCAGCGCCGGCCTCGAACCACGGCACGCCGCTCCACGCCTGCCCCACGAAGATGCCCACCACCGCCGCCATGGCCCACCGCCCGTGGATCAGCTCCGCCTCCCTGTACCACTTCAGGAACGCGGGGTCCTTCCCCAGCCCCAGCGGATCGAACCCGTAGTCCCCCGGCAACCTGCACTCATCACATGGTAGATTTTTTATTTTTATTTTTCGACAAACCCCCAATTCTGATGATGACTATACAGAAAGAAAGTGAAGGGCATACGAGCCATCGAGCCACTCTGGGTCGACTAAGTTGCCACCGGCCTTGACGCCGGGGAGCCAGGACTTCTTGGGGGCGGCCGCGACGACGATGAGCCGACGAGACGAAACCGCGGATGACCTCCCGCCGATTGTGGCGTTGAGGAGAGTCCCGGAGCCGGAGAGGAAGGGGGTGGAAAGGCCTTGGAGGACGACCGCGGCAGAGGTGGAAGCCATGGCCATTGCTGCTGCTGCTTTGATGAATTGGTCTGTTCAGCTGAGGGGTGTGGATGCGCGAGGGGTATTAGTGGGTGGAGATGGCCGACAGGGATGCACCAAATCTAAGGGAGATCCGGAGGATAGATTACTGACCAATGGGGCACTTGGAAAGGAGCTCTCAATCTGCTGACGTGGATCTCTCTACCTCACCCGTGGAATATGGGCCTCTAGTTTTTTTGTTCACCTCGAAATTTATCAAAGGAGACTGATATATGTGTTGGCCACGCGGTTTTTTTGGGCCATCTCGTCGGGTCTCATTTCCTATGTTCATGTGCGACTCAGGTCGTTTCTTTATTGACAAATAATGTTCACACGTAAATATTCTTTCAAGGACAATCTTTATTGAAAAAAATAGATATTTTCTCTCGTTGACAATTGAAATCAAATTGAAGTCGAAAAAAATCAAATTTGCAGGAAAATTCCAAGTCAATTGCATGTGAAGCTTAACCCATGTTTCAGTTGATCTATCATATTTTTTTAATGCTATAACAAACAGAAAATTCAAGAGAATTGAACAGAAGTTGGATACTACTGATGAAATGTAAATTTCTGATAGAACTTGTGGGGAATCCACAAGTTTCGGCGAAACTTGTTGAGCAAGTTAGTTGAGCGGGTCAATAGATCGATTGGCAAGTTAAGCTAGGCAGACCGAGCAATACAAGATCCGAACAATACTATAAATTTCATCACCTTTTGTCTTAATCTTAATAGCACATCTCCTCAATGCAAAACTAAACTATAGTTAACAACATACATATTTCAAACACAAGATCAATTTATACCGCCATGATGACTTGATGAATCAACCACAAAATCTCTTTCCCCAATCAATCAACTCATATTTCAGAAATCTTGCTATTATCAACACAGTGAATATATATATACACCAGCTTGTGAGAGCAGGAGATTCTCTTCTTTTGGATTGATCAAAATCAATTATCATATAAGCGAAATTTCAGGTCGTACAACCTCAGATAATAGAATACATGTAACATATATACTTGTACTTTTATAATTGGGATGTTTTGGAGCTATAAACTGCTACAAAATGGTCGAGAGCCCATACAAGAGATCTCATACAAAAATCACTTCTCTTTTATTTTCAGTGTTATGGTGCCTGACATCAATGAGAAAGCCTAGGCTGATAGGTTTATATGTTCATACCAACAAATTGGTAGCTTCAAGAGTAATTTGCGTCAGGTAAGGATCAAAACAAGGGTACCTCTTGAAATCTTGGTGGAATAAACCATGTCAAAACTAGGAAAATGTGACAGACAAAGCATACGAGTGAAGAAGAGAAAGGGCTTGCTCAGCAACAGCACGGTTCCTTGCATGTCTCGCCCATTCAGCAACAACTTCTTTGGCTTCACTGCCATGAACCCCTTCTTCCAAGACATCTGCTGCTTCTGTGAAATTGCCATCCACCAACAGGTTCTCAACTCTACTGATGATGGACTCAATTCCATCTCCAGACTGTTCTTTGATCTGATGAAACAAATAAGTTAACCAAGGTACTACTGGTTACAGAAGAATAAAATGATGTCTGAATTTCAGTGTGGATAGATCAAATCATCACAAATCAGCATTTGAAGTTTAATATGAGGATGACCTTTAATGAAGATGCAATGTCAGCCACAAGATGAGCAAGGATACCACCACCACCAGCTGGAATAAGGCTGAAATGTCGCAAGATGCCCTTGAGGGGCTCAAACTGCAACGAAAGAGAAAAGTAATACAATGTTCTAGAAAGGCAGAATACGAAAAAGGTATCATCTTCATTGTAACAGTTAACTACTATTGTAAGGAGCTTCAACAGTGTGTACACAAGAAGTCATTAGATCGACACAATTTGATTTATACTGAAACTGTACAAATTAACAGCTTAATAACTTACAATCTGGATAAACATAACTAGAAAGTTGAAACAAACTGTCTCAGCTGAACTTGAGATTAAACCACTAGAATTGGTAGCAAGCTTATACAAAAGTATATAACATCATAACAGGTCAAAACATCAACAGTGTATAGATTGTCTAAGCATGGTAAACAGCAACCCCCTCTCCACTATTCATCTAGGTCTAGGAACAAGTTTAGAGTAAGAGTACAAATGGCACCAAGACAGAACAACACAAACTAATCTTACACGTCAAGAACAATGTAAATCTTATAGCATCTTATGACAAACAAGAATAAGTAGTCTAGCTGCTCGGTACAATATTGCTTCTGGAAATGAAAATATTCAACTGGAACACAGAAAATTTACAGGGTAGGCAGAATCATGATGCAGGTTAGCATGGTGAGAGCAGTGGATTATAAATACAATAATGAAAATGAGAGTACTGTTTTCCAACAGTAACTGTTAGAAATGAGTTTGTACACTGGAAACTGATAATCAAGCTGAAAACCATCACAGAATTATAAACAAAGACAATGACGCTCAAACACAGTAAGAATAGGATTTGTCGCTTGCCTTTTCATTTAGTTGCATCTGAGTATTTGCTCCATTGTTCAATATTTCTTCTGGAAGGGATGAAAGTGCCAATTGTAAAAGTGAATCTTTATCAATGCCTTCAAGCGACCTAAGCAATGCAACAACCTCAGATTGAATTGGCAATCCTCTAGATAGAGCATCTTCTAAAGCAAGTGTTCCCTGTATGATCAGAAATAATTAGCAAAAACATGTAAACTTTAAATTATGCTTTGAAACACCTAAATTGTTGAAAAGGAGTAGCATAAATTACATCTCTAAAGTCAGACAGATTTCTGTTTTTCATAGTGGTTTGATTCAGAGTTGTATTCTACATTTCACATAAACTTTTGGTAAAGAAAAATCACAAGAGAAGAATCAGCATACATATGTGCTGTGTGAGGCCTAGCGTAAATAATGTCTTTGATCACATTGTGGCTCATATTTGATATTCTGCAAAACAATGCAATGCTAGATAGAACCTGATTTAAGTGAGACTTGGCCAAAAACGTAATAATTGCGGAGTCTTCCTATCTTCAACAAATGTAGCCTAAAATATTGACATTATGAAAGTATTGGAAGAATATTCTTAGTTAAAATCAAATTTATTTCAACCCATATGAGCAATCAAAATATTAGTATTGGAACACCTAAACTTCTTGATACAATTTTTTGTGTGCACTATCTTCAAACAATATGTTGCATATTTTTTTATATGAAGTTTCATTTGCCCAGAGGTGTAAAGGAAAGGATAGCAAAAAAAGCTGGGGAACCCACCAAAGCAAGCTTGTGAACTGAATGCGTCTGGCGTGCTTCTTCAGATCTTGCATAGAACGCAAAGCACAAGGCATTTATCTGTCAAAAAAAAAAAGTAAATCAACTGAATAACAGTGTTACTCTTATGTCAAATAATATTGTTGTTCATAAAGGACATTTGGTGTACCACAGCAACTTATCTGTACAAATAAATAGCCATATAAAGAAGACAATAAGAATGATGAATGCTGATAAAATATCCTACATTTAAGTTTGCTTCAGCAATTTTTTCTATCTGAAATGATTTCTCCTTTGCAATAGCTGCAGCTAATTCTGCTTTTGCTAACTCTGTAACTTTCATAAGCTGCATATCAAATTCCTCATCCTGCAATGAGTGTTGACCTTAGAATTTGAACAAAAAGCATAAAAATGTTGTCGGCATGTGGTTTGTTGTTCCAACTGCACCTTTCTCTGTAATTCTCCCCGAAGATTGTTTTCAGCTTTTTCCTCGATTGATTTGATTGCAGCTGCTGCTTTTGCCTTCACTTTGCTTAATTCCTGAAAATAGTGCAGAAATGAAGAGATTGTTTCCAATGACATGCAGAGAGCATATCAATCAAGTGAATCATCATCTTCAGACTTAATTGATAAGTTACCCAAAGTATTAACTATTAAGCATGTCTATCCAAATTGAATTTTTAATCAGCATGTAATTGACTAGAATATTATACATCAAAGATAGTACACAAAATACTAGAGATAATTTCGATGACACTAGTTTGTATGATGCCAAACTTGATGAAAAGAACAAAATCAAGCAGTACCTCAGGTAAGAATTATTCTCCTTTACCAAATATCACATGTGATAATAATCCAATATTTAGATTCAACTAGAGTCTCAACTCAGTAAACCAAGTTTACCATTCAAGGGTCTGATAGCAACTGGCATCAATTGCATTGCATCTTTGCATTACTTGTGCATGTGAATATCCGAAGGACCTAAACCTTATCTGAGTAGAGGAACAATCAAGATTGCAATGAATTTCAACATCTATGCAATTTAGCTGCAAATCCTCCATTTTTTAACTGGAAAACAAATACCTATTACTAGCTGACACAAGAAACTTCCATCAGAACATGGGGGAAAAGGTAGACTGTACAGAGATACGGACTTGCAAGAAATTTTCAGGAATGCATGCAATAGAAGCAATGAGCTTAGTTAAAGACGCTGACCTAGTAGGTACAGATTACAATAAGCTCCTCACTGAGCTTTTATTTCTGATTAGAGATCGCTAATGTACATATGTACGACTCATAGTTTTATTCCCTTGCACTTGTAAATGGGAAAATCATGAAAAATGCACTTTAAGCCATACAGTCACAACATTAATGCATGATGCAAAAAAAAAAAAAAAAATCTATTTTGTCAATAAACAAATTAACTGACTAACTTATTTGAAATACAACTCAGTAATAAGAATAGATTAAAAAAAGTCTAACCATAGAATATGCATCCAAATGGAAGTCAAAGCAACAAGTTTAGAGTAAGGATTCCAGAATCACATAGCGGAGTTAAAATTTATACAGTAAGGAAGAAGAACAAGAACTACTGACTATTGA
>JBBUKS010051587.1:0-29414 GCA_038050645.1 Hedychium gardnerianum
TACACCAAATCGAGCCACATCAACGCTTGATGCGCCTTAAAAGGATTGAGGCGCATGGAGATGGATAAGCAGTGACTAACTCGAATCCGATCAGATGGACTCGGATAGAGGCACTTCAATGGGAATAGAGGCGCCTGGATGAGTCAATAAAAGAGGACTCGACCAGCAGCTATGTACAAGCATTCTACACAACTTTCATACTTGCGCGCTCCTCCGAAAAGCTCTCCACGATGTCGTAACGCTGCACTGACGACTATGCTCAAGTTCTTACTTTACAGTCGTTGGTATAATTGTCTTTACTTGTACTTTCAATTTTATATCTCTGTAATTCATCATACTATTAGTGGATTGCCCAACGAAAGTACTCATTTGGATGTGGACCTTGGACTAGCCATCGCCGAGCGGTGAACCAAGTAAAAAGAAAGCGCGTTAGCTTGTGTTATCTTTCCTTGTTCTATTTCTTTCTTTCCGCTACCTATACTCTTAAGTTTTCCGAAAAAGTGAAAAAGTCACGAGCGCTATTCACACATCCCCCCCTCCCCTCTAGCGTTTTTTCAATCCTACATAGTCATGCTTGTATATTAGTGATAACATACCATGGTGTAGGATATCGAGTATCCTATCATACCCGTGTCTGTTATTTAGGCTCATATCTATACGTTAGTAAGATCATACCATAGTGTAGGATATCGAGTATCTTATAAGAACTGTGTCAGTTATTTCGGCTCGTGCTTATATGTTAGTGAGATCAGACCATAGTGTAGCTTATAGAGCTCTATTCTTGGATGTGATTGTTACTGCTTGTTTGCTTATTTTTAATTTGTATATCTATACATTAGGACTACCTATGAGACCCATCTGTGGTAGCATGTTGTTTCCCATAATCCGTAGTTAGATAGCTACCCCACCCTATTTGACCATGAGAGTCATTCATGGTAGCATATTGTTGTGTGTAAACAAGGTCATGTGTACACCCTGACTGCCCATGAGACTCATTCGTGGTAACATGTTGTTGCTTGCAGTCAGTAGCTACATAGCTATGTACACACCCCGATTTCCCACGAGACCCATTCGTGGTAGCATGTTGTTGAGCGCAGTCAGTACTTGTTATGTGATTGTTTTATGCAGAATTTGGATGTACGAGATATACACCCGATTTATTTGTCATAATTGGTTGATCAGGTTTGTAGATGGTTATGTCATTTTTTTTTTGTTGATTTTACTATTACTTTCATAGTAAGTAAATTATTACCTAAGACTGTTTCCTTTGACTTCGTTACACTTTAGTATCATGCACTATCTTTCTTGTACATGCTGAGTAATTTTTGTTACTCATTACCCCACTTTCTTTCTTTGACCTCTAGGTTAGCAAGTGGAAGTTATGTCGTGTCGCTTAGAGATCCTAGCTATCAGTCCCATGTTGCTTCGAGATGTTTCATTTTTTTCGTCTTTACAGTTTGATTTTCTTTAGTGTTGGGTGCTTTGATATTTATTTCTGTTGAGTTGTTTTACTTTTATATTTTACTACAAGTGTATTTTAAAGTCATGCATGCATGTAAAACTTTTACTTATATTTATTTATATACTTGGTTATTTTCCCCTATTGTTACTTGGATATTAGCAAACATATTGCTTCATATCATGTTGTATCAGAATTATCACTAAGAGGCATTTTCCCATCATTGAATGATGATTTATATCCCCGGGGCATAACACAAAGTGTTGCCTCTTCTATTTCACTAGCAGAGCCATGGGAAGGATATATATGTTGAGATGATGTCTATAATATCAAAAGAGATCCCAACCAATCAGATCCTGAGTCAACCCAGTGAACACGTTGCTATCCTGAGTGACACAAGCGACTGACTCCTTTAAATTGAGTTCCAACCTGAGGGTAACCCAGGTGACCTTGTCATTAGATCCAATCACAATGGATACTGACTGAGGCTCCTCATCTTCCATAAACACTAGGGAACCTCTTGTAGTAATACTTAAAGTCGTTAATTTGGGTTGGGCCCATTGGGTTAGCTTGTCCCATCTTGCCCTGCCAAATAATTTAAGCGGGTTGGGTTAAAATTTTATCAACTCATTTTAAGATGAATCCAAATGGGTTAGCTCGCGCAAGTTACGGGTCAGCCCACGTAGGTAGCAGACCCAAGCGAGCCAGTCCGTGGTGGGCTCGGGTTGGCCCGTGAGTTGAGAATTTTTTTCTACTAAAATTTAATACTAAAGTGGAAAACTCAATTAGCTTGTGAGCTTGACCTGCCTAATATCTAACTCAAACTTAAAAATTTTAACTTTTCTATATTTTTTTATTTTTTAGTGGACTCGTGAGCTAGCCCCGCCTAACCCGTAACCCTCCTTGAGTTGGGTTGGGGATTTCCTAACCCGCCAGGATGGCGAGCCAGCCCACCCCGTCTAGTCATATGATGGATTTTTGACAGGTCGAACCGTCCCACCACGAGTTAACCCGTTTGACAATACTAAGCGCACCTCACACCCAATTCTTCACTTTGCACTTTGGTTTGTTTAGCATTTTTTCCGGGTCCTCTTCTGATTTGTCTGGATAATTTTCACATAACACTTCCAAGAGGGCATGCATCCCCTTTGCATTGAAAGTGGAGGCCAAGGGGAAGGGGCCCTAATGCAGTCAGACATGCCCGCCACCAAGATGGAATGTACTTGAGGGTAAATGCTAGTTACTCGCTCAATCTTCCTATCTAACTCAGAGCAATCCCGAGTGGAGTGTTTGTACTCTTGGTAAAAATTATAAAAAGAATTTGGTTATGGCCATGGAGGCCATTTTCAAAGTTAGATGGCCTCTAGATGACTCAGTACTCATCACAAATTTGGAGTGTCCTTTCTTTAGACATCTTCAGAGGGGTTTAGGGTATATAATGTCATGTTGCATCAGTCAAGGTGGGGATCGGTGTTTCAACTTTCTCTCTCCATTGTCACCAAGTCGAGTGGAGCTCCACTATTTATGCTTCACCTTCTGGGCTTCATCGACATTGATATATCTCTTGGCCCAACCTAGTAGCTCATCATAATCTTTGGGTGGGTTCTTGATTAGTGATCGAAAAAAAATCCTCTTCTCAAAGGCCTTGAGAGAATGCACTGGTTATGACCTCCGGGCTAGCCGAGGGTATTTCCAAGGCCAATTGATTGAAATATTGGATGTACTCTTGTAAAAACTCCTAACTCTTATATTTTAGATTGAATAAACTAAGAGGAGATCGGGATATCTCTTATAGCTAGAGAAATGCTACAAGAACATCATTGTGAAATCTTCAAATGACAAGATGGAATTGAGCTTTAGTGTATTGAACCACTGCTAAACTGGTCCGGACAAAATGGTCCGGAAGACCCCACATTTAAAGTTGTCCAATATCGATACAAAAGGATCGTGCTTTCGAACCAACAGAGGTGATCGAATGGGTATCTAATACCATTATACTCCCCTATTTACCGTGATCCAAAATTGGCCGCAACTCCTCTTCCAAAACAAACAGGGAGAAAAGCACTCCTTGTCAGACCGTGACCTTCTTTAGGGGGTAAATCATCAGGGCATTCTAGAACTCTTTTGGAACTGGAGTGTGTTGGGCCCTCACGTGTAACTCTGCATGGTGCCCCTTATGGAGGCGCCGGAGGTGGTTACGATTTCGCTCCTACTTCCGTTGGTGGTGAAGTTTGATGTCTCTAAAAAACCTCCTTCATAATTGTAATAAGTTGCTTGAGTTGTCCTAAGGTGATGGGGCCAACTGTAAATTTGTTTTCTTTACTTCACGTGTATATTATATTTTTAAATTTATGTGTGCTAGATAGATGAAGAAATTTTAAAAAATAAATTGGACAATTAAAATTGCTCTCTTCCCACTAATTTTTGACATCATCATTTATTATGCTGTGTGAGACTCCTTTCAAAATTAAACAGGGAGTAAAAGAGTACATGGAAGATAAAATAGACTCTCATTTACTCAAGGAATTAGACTAACATCTAAAATGGCTAAGTATTGTGTAAAATACTATCCTCCAAAGTAAAGTTGTGAGGGAAAAAACAATGGTATCAAATTATCTTTAAATTTCAGGAATAATTCTTTTTTTAACCTAAACATGCATTTTTTTGGTTACCCCTGCATGATAACATCCAGCGATGGAGATGATCCTCTACTGCTTTCTTGACTACTACACTTTAAAACTTCTAAATACACCCCAAGGCTGATGCAACTTAGACACGTGTACATATCGATAAATAAATCAATGCAGGCAGATGCGACTTACATTCTCGGGCAGCAAAGACTAAGGAAGGCTTTGCAAATACAAAACAATCATGGCATATCAAATTAGCAAAACCAAGAAATATAAACAAATAGTGCAGAAAACCAATTAGGCAAAAATAATATACATGCTCACTTAAACTCGGCAATCAACTCACTCAAAAAATTCTATGAGTAGAGGGCTCAACGACCAGCTGTAGTGCACAACACACATCGCATCCGGGATCCACTTGATTGGTTATCCTCATTCTCACTGTTATCGCCATCGCTGTCAGTTGTATTATTTGTCTCACTCATGGAACCAGAGGCACCCATAAGACAAGAGACGTGGTAACCATGGCAACAAAAGAAAACCACAATAGACATGCTCTGAATGTAAAATGGATCAAAGCACAAGCAACATCTCCCACTTCCCCTAGTTTTGGACTTGACTACCATATTCTTTACATCATTTGCTGATCTGTCAGCTTTTGGGCTAGCTGCATCGTCTTCCCTTTTCCTGCGCACTGCTTCTTCTTCAATACCTAAGTAGACTGCACGTCGAGCTTCTTTATAGTACTTGATCAAAAGGTTGACGCAATCAGTCTAAAAAAATACATCATGAGTGAAACAATTATAGGAAGTTGGAAAAAATATAGCGGAAGAAATGAGAAGGGCATTAGATATAATTCAACCTTGAGGATAGCATTGCATCCATGTCTCAAAGAAGTTTCTGTTCGATAATCTGTTATGATTTTGACAAGACAATCCCTCAACCTAAAGGTAATGAAATATAAATGTTAGTGGCATTATTCGCAAGAACAATGGCAGACACAATCCAAGGATAGAGTATGTTACAAATCAAATAATACAATTGAAATCGTTTAGCATACACATTGAAGGAACAAGTTATCAAACAAAAAAGAAAGATGGATAAATAAAGCAGGCAGTTGAATGGCCTAAAGTAGTACCATTGTCCTCACCTTGGAATCTCTAATCCATCTGGAACTTTTTTGACAATATACAAAGGATCAAGATTACCAACAGTGTGTTCCAATAGCATTCCCATCTTCTCATTCAAATGAAAAAAATTGCCAATAATATCACCTTCATATACTGGAATATATAATGTAAACTACTATTCCTTTTACACACCATTTCAGGATTTCTGAGACACTGTTTGATTAACTCCTCCCAGAGATCGTCATCATGCTGCATAGTCACAAACTCTACAGCCTGTATGTAATTGGACACTCAAGTTATCAACTTTAGGAATTCAATAATATGCTGATGCAGGGATGGGAAACAGAAGTATTTGATAAGTAAAATGCAGATAAGGGCAAGAAGTGGAGGAGAAAGGTTGAAACATAAGATGCAGATACCTCTTCCATATCTTCCAACTTATTGATGATGACAGCGAGAGCTTGTTTTGCATTTCCCATCCTTCCAAGGATGAATACTTGCTCTCTAACAAGTTCTTTTTTCATACAAATCTCATATGCCTGAGAAATGACACAGTCACTTACAAAATAACCAACAAACAATGCTGAGATGTAATGATAAACCTTTTCTAGTCTATAGTGCTGACTGCTGCGAAGAAATGGGAGTAACATCTTTGGTTCATATTCCGCATAAAGCTCAACCTATTGAAAAAAAAAGCTAAATGTCATAGATGCACAGAAAAGAAAAAAGGTAGAACAGGAGATGCTGCATTAGTAAGTGTTGTTTGTGAGTCAATTGACTGCAGCGATATTGTTTTCTCAGTTTATCATGTAGCCAACTTAAAGATAAAATGATGCTTGACAAATGATTAAATCAGATGAAGAACAACCACACCAATGCATCAATACAGTCTAATATGTACTTTGCTGCAGATGCAGTACTTAACATGTGGTCGCTTATTGTTCGAGCTTTGAGAAGATGCAGTCACCCATGGTCGGCTCTCAGACACACCGAGGAAACCTTACCACAGATGAAGAGGCAGATGAGGCTTATTGATTAATCATCTCCTAGCATTTATTGGAGACAACAACATCTCTTATGAATGAATATACAGTGATTCCTTCTTAGATTTTCATCTACTTCGATGGTTATGAAAGCCACCGACAAATAAACATGAAAGACTAAACCAAAGGACTGAAACATTCCTAAGACAGGTGACTTATAAAACTCAACAACTAGCTAAACTAATTAATGTGACCTCTTTATGGCACATGATTACTTCATGCCCTACTGTAAATACCCATGACAACTCAATCAATTCATTCCTTTTAATGACGATGGAAACTGTTTGGAAATAACATCTTTTGGGTCCATATCAAAACAAGATGAAAGTGGGTTACATGTGTCTATTAAAATTTGTAAAAGAACAAATTAAAAAAGAATCAGCTTAAACCGTAAACAATTTATGAAGAACAAAACCTAAATACAGCCAAAAATGAAAATAACAAGCAATAAGATAGCATCCTTCTGATCAATCTTTCTTCTATCTCAGACATCCACATGAATAGCAGCAATTGATCACCAATAATTCCTGCGACTCTCAGAACATTGATTTCTCTTTGCCTAAACCATAGTGTCAAAAATTGATTTCGCACTGCACAGTATAATTGGTATACAAAAGAATGATCTTCCCACTGCAAGGAGTACAGGTAGGTATGCCTCAGAGTACAATGCAATCATAGAGACTTGAACCCCATTTGAGACCAAACCAGTATCCAATAGAAGATTATAATATGGTCTGAACCAATTATGAATTGGTTTTCACTCATTATTCTAGTAGAAATGCCTAGATCTGGTTTTTTAATCAATCCATCTCAAACCAAGTTGTGTTCTGTTATAGATTTGTAGAATCAGCTTGGCGTACTAGCTACCACACCAACTTTGAGTGATAAGATAGTATTCCACATGCTGTTAGAAGATAAAATTCAAATCAGAATGCAACTGAAGGGAAGAGCATAACACAAAAACTGCCAATGACGTTCTGAGGATTATAAAAAGGTTATACTGGAGTGGGACCCTCCATTGCATAGGAAAGGATTGTGTTAGGTTTAGATAGTCAGTGAAAATTGTCTGAATCTATCAGCACAAATGTTAAACCCACTTTTTTATAAGGCAATGATGATATAACCTAGCATAGTGCTCAATAAAAGTAGAAGATTTATGGAACCCAACTCAAACAGTTGAGGTAAACATGGCTTGATAATGATGATCCATAGCTCTAGTTATAGATTTCTTACTTTTTATAAGCGAAAATTTTATTGACCTTCTTGTCTACGTCTTCTGTGGAAAGACATCAAAAGGAAGGGCTCAACATGCATATATAGGTAGAAACAACTGAATAGTGAATACCATTATGAATCTAGTTGGTCAACCATGAAATGGAAAACTCTGATTGTAGTAGAAAAACCTGATCCAAAAAAATCCATACTTGCTAGATAAGTGAAATCAAATATACAGACCAAATTATTGCAGCAGACCCCATAGACACAAGTAGATGAAAAAGCATTCACTATGGAAACTCTCTAGAATGTCGACAAATATTTTCTCAAGTGTGCTTTAATTAAATCATTTGCTCCACTTATGAAGATCAATGGCCTTATAGTGAACAAAGCTCATGAAACAACTCAAGTCTCAATCAAAAAGAAAGATACAAATTATGTTACAAGGATCAGATATTGGTGGTTATTTACTTTGTCTAGGTCATTATAGGTCATCAAGAGTGATATTGCCATCCTAGAAAACTTAGAGAACTATGTTTTCTGTCATGTTTCAGAAATTGATAACACAGAAATTGGCTGAGTTAATAAAAAGCAGTATCAATTGCTCCATACATATTTGGTAATGGAAGAGATTACTAAGTATTGCAGCTTTTCTAAAGAACTAAATGTTAATAAATGAAACAGGAAATCACCTGCAAGTCGTGAAAATCTTTCCCAGCTTGTGGATCAATCTCAAATAGTGCATGCAGGTATAAATGCACTAGGTATCTCTTATCACACTTTCTACTTGTTCCTAAAAGTTGTTCAACAATTTCACTTGGAGGAATTAAATCCCTATGTTGGATCAAGAGATTCACGGCTCTTTTACTGTCTAGTACCATAAGTTCCACAACCTGTATGATGCAACAAAAAATAGGATGATACTCAAAGGCATACAGTTAGTAAACATCCAGATATAAATAATAATAATAGTACTAATGATTGAACAACTAGATACTGAAATAAGTTTTATAATCCATGGGATCTATTCCATGGAAATAAATAATAAAGATAAAGGAACCGAAACTGATGAAATACAATAACACTGTCAAAAAACCAAAATTGCCGAAACAACATTTTCCTCACTGCAACAATTGCTTCAAGTTGTTATTGAGGCACTCTATTCCTCTATGAACTTGTTTGTAAGGAAGTATATGTGGATGTTGTCCATGAGCAAATTGTAAATAGAATATCGCTCAATTGTATGTACCATCTTGAGAGGTGTAAATGTAAAAAGAACAATAGCAATCTATATCAAGGTAGAGAGGACTACCTAGGGAATGAGATACCCTAATATTTTTCCTTATTAACTTCTATATAGTATCAGATCTGTGATATCAATCCCCATCCACGCTCTACTACAAACAATCTCCTTCACACGAATGACAGTCAACCTTGCAGTACATTGAACTGCACCCCCTCCTTCCCAAACCTGTTTCACCTGTTTCCTTCAGCCCAATCCTTCCACAATGTGACATCACTTGCAAGGAAAAGAGTTCCTTGGTGATTATGAGCTTCCGAGGGAAGACTTCCCCACAAGAGCCTCCCCTCAATAACCTGCCACCTGCGAGAACCTCCAGAACCTTCCAAGCTCAACTTTCCTCTACAAACAATCTCCTTCACACAAATGTCAGTCGACCTTGTAGTACATCGGACCACACTCTCTCCTTCCCAAACCTGCGTCACTTGTTTCCTTCAGCCCATTCCATAATGTGACATCACTTTCAAGGAAAAGAGCTCCTGTGTCATTATGAGCTTCTGAGGGAAGACTTCCCCAAAAGGGTCTCCCTGCCCCCACCAATCACCTTCCAGCTGCAAGCACCTCCAAAACCTTCCAAGCTCATTGTCCCTCTACCACAACTCTAATTCCAGACCTGCTCGGGTCCTCATGTTCTTGCAGAGCTAATGACAACTACCTTTGTGATCTAGCTTCCTCTCAAGCAATTTCACGTTTCGTGATCTTTTTCTTCCAGGGTATTTGAAGGATCAGATTTCCTCAACAATTTTGTTCCAGCACCTTTGGAGATTTGTGTGTGTGGGTGCAGGTTTGCAGATTTCAGTGCCACAGCAACCAAGTTCTCTTTCAGTTTTTTCTTTTTTCCCAGTACAAAGTTCCACAATTAGTTTTCTTGCTCTCTTTTTATCTATAGAGCAGATTTCTGAACCCAGTTTGTTTCCTGCTGATCTGTGGTTGATTATCGCTTCTTTTAGTATGGGTTAACTTAAAGGATATTTTTTGTGATGGTAATTTTGGTAGCAAGTCCTTCACGATAGATCCACTGCTAATGACATTACTTGAAGAGTATCAATGTCTTTTAAGCGATTGAATTCTCAGAATATGGCATCCTTATGGGCAAGGTTTAAAATCTCATATCATGCCGGGGTTACAATCTTCGACCAGGACAAAACAATTCTAATGTCGTGCCGCTGTGCTGACCTTCAGGCAGCATGGCATGCTCCCAAGCAAGCCAAGATGAATTCAAATAAAATTTAGTCTATAATCCTCCTTCACTAGACTTGTTTACTTCTAAACATAGGTCTATAGCAATTTAAAAATCATTTTCAATTAAAAATTTTAAAGTAATCAGTTGAAATATTATAAGCAACTCATCTATTGATTACACCTTACTAATACCAAAACTAGTATCGTCCATCAGATGACTCGAGGTTTAAAGTATTATTTCTATAGTTTCAGTCCGTGGTCCAAAGTATAGTAATATCGGATGAGATACACTAATAATTTTCTGATTAACTTACAGATATAAATGCCAAAATATCTTTACTAACACATTTCGCACATTTGGAAGTTTAGTATATAGAAAGGACGAATTAAAAAAATTGTTGAGCAGGCTAAAGTACAAGGAGTTGAAAAGTGAAATAACTCTTGGAATATCCTCCTAGACATCTAGATATGAGCTTGGTGTGAAAATCAGACTTAATTTTCATTAATCACTATGTGCGAAGTTGGGTAATCTTAGACTCAGTTTACTTTACCAATCTATGAAATGTGGAATTAGACTATTGGATATATTTTGGTTATAAAATCAACAAATTCAAGCATTTATTAACTTCAATTTAGGTATCAAATTCTTCTCAACTCTCTTACTTTTCCATAACAAATTTGTGCATTTCTCCCTGCTTGTCTTTTTGTCGAATTTAACTTTGCCCATGGTGAATAAACTCTGTTATGGCCAGCCCTAAGCTCGGATAAAGGAGAAAGGTTGCGTTAGGTTGTCAGCCAACGTTAAAACATAGGCAAATATTATGTATGGATTAATCAAACTATTGTGCTAAGATTGTTTCCCAAGGAATATGTTGTAAGGTCCGACTGCAACATCTTGGCAAGGGCCGCTATATCAGAACTTAGGTGTAATGTTAAATATGCAAGAGTTCTCATACACTAGGTTGAATAAGAATAAACATTATAGGCATATCGATTGTCTTAGATTTGGAACATGGAACGTAGGAATACTCATGAAAATACAATGATTAGGAGAAGAACTAATCTTTTATATTTACAAGCAACAAAATGAGAAGGCAAAGATGATAGATAACTCAGTTTTATGTTATGGTACATAGGAAAGAGTAAAAAGAGAAATGAAGTAGGTATTATTGTAGATAATTCGTTAAAGGACGAAATAGTAGTATTAATTAGGAAGGGAGATAGGATTATAGCTCTCAAGATAGTAGTAGCAAAAGAAACTATTAATGTAATTAGTATATATGCACAAGATAGATGAAGGCACATAAATAGGTTTTAGGAAAATCTAGACGAGATAGTTCAAAAAATTCTGACAAACGAGGTGATTTTGAGGAGATCTTAATTAGCACGTAGGAGTAATATGATAGGGTGCAAGGGGGGTGGAATAAGAAATTAAGAAAGAAAAACTATATTAGATTTCACAATAACATATAAACTTATAATAGTTAACACGTTTTCCAAAAAGAGATAAGAACACATAATTACTTTTAAGAGTGGGAACAATAAGTCCTTAAATTGACTTCTTGTGGTTAGCAAGAGGGATAAAAAAAAACTATAAAATTAAAAAGATTACACGGTCATTCCTAGAGAAAATTTAACCACCTAACATAGGTTAGTGGTGTTATATATATACATCAAGTATAATATCAATAGAAGGAAAAGGTGCATGACTCCTACAATCAAATGGTGAAAGTTAAAAGAAAGGGAAAAAAATATCTTTAAAGAGAGGGTAATTGCAGATGATAATGACGAGGAGATAGGTTTGGATCTAACCTTCTTTTGCGCCAAAACTCCAATAGCATGGGCCTCCGCTAGACTCTCTGCAAGGCGACAGCGGCCAAGCGAGGCCGCGAGGCCTCCGTGAGGTCACAACGGCCTCCCGACGGTCAGGTAAGGTCGTGAGGCTGCTACTGCCTTGCATTGAGGAGAGCTCCCTTGTGAACAATTTTTTTCCTTTTTCTTCCCCTTTCTTTAATCCCATTCCTTTTATTTTGTTTGTTATTAATTCCTTTTCTTTCTCCTTCTCCCTTTGTTTCCTTTTTTTTTCTTCCTTTCCTACTAATTGATTACTTTCCCCTTTCATATTTATTTTATTTCCTACTAATTTATTACTTTCCCCTTTCATATTTATTTTATTTTCTACTAATTTCTTTTCTTTTTTACTAATTTTTTTTTTCTCTATTTTTTTTCTATTACCTTTTCATTATTTTATTTTTTCTTCATTTCCTCTTTCATTCATTGATTTTTTATTTACTTACTTTTAATATTCCTTTTTGTTTCCCTTAATTCATAGGAATCTTTTCTTTTCTTTTTTCGACTAAGAATATTTTTCATAAAGATACGAAAAAAATAAATATAATATTATCCTTAATGTTATAAAATATACTATTATTTTGATTAAATTTTGATTTTATTCTTAATCTTATAATATAATATAATTTTTAATCTTATACTATATTTTATATTTTAAAAAGTATCAAAATTGTATCGTTTCGACCATGGCTCGAAATTTTAAACCTTAGGTAGGAGCACAAGTACTAAGAGAAATACATGGCGACACGAATGCAACATAAGATAAGATGATATCAAATTTAAAAATAATAACTAAAAGCGTACTCGGTGAGTCACGAGGACAAGCACCACCAAATAAAGAATCATGATAGTGGAATGAAGAAGTACAAGAGAAATTAAAGGGGGAAAAACAACTTATAAGTTACTATACACTTATAAGAATGAAGAAAACTTTAAAAAGTATGCAATAGTTAAGAAAGAGACCAAGAAAGCAGTAAGTGAAACCAAGAATAAAACTTTCGAACACTTGTATCAATAGTTTGATACAAAAGAAGGGGAATGGAACATCTATAGAATAACTAAAGCGAGGGAGAGGAAAATACGAGATCTTTCTCAAATAAGATACATTAAAGATGAATCATTCTAGTGAATCATAAAGAAATAAAAGAGCGATGAAAGAGATACTTTTATCAACTTTTTAATAAAGGATCAACCAATTGATTGACAGGCGATTGGATCTTAGTATCTAAACGAAGCCCTCTTTATATCACTGCTCGAGCTGATTTTCATCAGCCAATCGATTAGCCTTACCACTAATTGATTATCACGTAAGATCTGACCGTTCAAACATGTATAACGGCTCTTTTTCTACTTGCCCAATTGATTGGTGAGTCATACCAATCGATTGGTTAGCCTCTAATCGATTGCCCCAATCGATTCAGACCTTCTGTTCACTCGAGAACTTTGGCTGAATTGATTGCCCAATCAATTCACAAACCTTCTGTTAACTCGAGAAAAAACTCTCAATCGATTGACAAGATTGAATCGATTAGGACAATTGATTCAACACCTTTCTGTGTTGTCGCGAGAAGTCTCCCAATCGATTACCCTAATCGATTGGCTTGGCCTTAATCGATTTACCAATCGATTCCAACACCTACTGTGCACTCGCGAAAATGAACCTCCCAATCTATTAGGACATGGTGATGCCCTTAATCGATTGCCCAATCAATTAGGACACCTACTATGCACTTGCGATTTTTGGCTTCTCCCAATCGATTGACAGGCGTTTGGATCTTAGTTCAACAAAGCAATCCGATAACCTTACACTATAGAACAACAAAATAAACTTCTAGCAATTGAAAACTCTTTATAAAAACATAATCAAACCTCAGACTTTAAAGAAGTATTAGAAAATATAAACAAAGACTTAGGTAAACTATCAATAGGAAAAATAGTCCCAAGACAATTACCTAGCACATATAAGTTTCTTACCTACAAAACAACTCAGTCAGATGAGTCTCACAAGAACTGAACCTTTTGTTGGCCTCTCACAAACCATGATGACAAACAAAAACAAATATAAATAACTCCGGGTTTACTACTATAACTAGAAGACATAATAGTACATCTACATATCAGTTAGAAGAACTCATAGATGTAGAAAGAAATTTAGTCATATTTTCTAATGAACAATTAAACTCATTTAATCCAAGACGATTATACAACCAAGGAATCTTGTCCTTTTCAACAACACTTTACAGGCATTATAGAACACAACCTCTTCACCTTCCTGATGGAGGAGAAGAACGTTTAAACCTGATGACTGAAGAATCAACACGAGCACTATTACAAAGAAGATATAATTATATCCACTTAGGACTAATTGTGCTCGGACTTAGAGGATTAACTCGAAAGAGTATAGGAGCTAAAGTCTTTTTAGTTCTCTATGACTCTAGTTTTTCAGATAATGAAAAAGTTATTATAGGACTTATTGAGGTAGATATGAACTGCAATTTGAGTATTACATATTTTTGCCCAAATTTTAATATGACAATTATGGATTTTATCAAACACATTAAAATCTCTGTCCAAGCAAAAGGATATGGAGATTTTCAAAAACATAATATTTAGATTGACATAATTTTCTTAGGAAAAACAATGATGAACATTAATAAGCTTTAGGGTACAAATACATAGTATTATTGAAGCCCTAACTACTAGAGGCATTTATTTCTTAAAACCCAAAGATTTTTCTTTCAAAACTCTAGCAAGACTAGAATGGAATCTCAGTCTAGACCTAAACATACAACCACAAACACTACAATCAATAGAGTCAATAATCTATAAGGATAGATATGGTACCTCAATAGTTAGATTTAACAAGTATAAACTCTCGACATCAGAAAATGAAGAACTTGAAGAAGATAATAATGTTAATCTAATGAATATAGAAAAAGTCACTACATTAGATCAACCACAACCAGAGATAGAATACCCATCACCACAAGGATTTTTCCATAACTTAGATGAATTCGTATATATACCAGTAGAAATAGCAATCCACTTAACCCCTAGAGACCTTATAGAACTTGAACACTTTGAAAAACAACAACAAAAGCTAGACAAGGATTGAGAATTATATTTTGATGAAAACCAAAATATAATTGCTAAAATACAATTTACAGAAGTCAACCTCATGAATCCTGCTGAATCCAGCAGAACAAGTACATCTAGACCTTAACCATTACAAGTATGATACCCTGAAAGCTCAATGAGAACAATGGACTATGTCAAAGGACATCCCCTATGAACAAAAATAACACCATATATGAACAACAATCCTTTGTTTAGAACCATAGGCAAAAGAAGGACACCAGAAATCACTTATTTTGGGAAAAATCGAGTCTTGTTAAATATAGCTGAATGTGATGATCCTTAAATGTATGACACCTATTTAGAACAATGGATTATTTCGGTTAAACGAGATTACCAAGCAAGACATGAACTTGATATAGAATTTGGTGAAGCAATGATGAGAGTAGGAGAAAATTACTTAGGTGATGTTGTTAGAGCTGCTTGGGAAGCCTATAAAACAAATTTCCCAGAGGAGATAGCTCGTATAGCCTCCCAAGGAAACAACATATTAAATTTTTGCTATATTATCCATAGGTTATTTACATCCAGAGACACAAACACATGCTTAAATTTACGACAAAGAGAAGCCATGAGAGATTTAGAGCAACTCCAACTATTTAGTTGGAATTTGATTAAGCCATTTTGTAATGACTTTCTAGTACTTACAGTAGTATCTGGAAACTATTGTAACCCAGAGCTAGGAGAAAGACTATTTAGCAAACTACCAAGTGATCTAGGAAAGAAAATTCATAAGGCATGGACAAACATGAAAGTAGCACCCCAATACGACAATATAGGGGTATGCATACAACACATCATATCCGTACTTAAAGAAAAATGTACATACATCCAAATACAAAAACAACTTAAAAACCAAATGGTTTTTGTAGTCAAATATATACTCCAAAATAATATGAGCTTAATCAACATAAACATAGACCGAAAAGAAGGACAGTTAAAACCACTAAAAAACTCCTACATACCAGCCAAGATCTCACCCAAAACCCAAGTAAAAATATTACGTATGGAAAAGTAGGGAAAAGAAACCCTATTTAAATAAAGAGAAAACATGTTCACAAAACTAAACCAAAGAAAACTTATGCTAATACCATCACATGCTTTGCTTGTAATGAGCCTGAACACTTATCCTCGGCATGCCCTAATAAAAAGAATTTATACACCAGAGAGGCTAAGTTAGTCAATTGTACTAATTTAGACTTAGTAGAAATACAACCAGATGTTTCTGATACTTCCTCTATCTATTCTATAGTATCTGTAGAAGATATTGAGGAAGTACAATCTTCCTCAGACTACACACTAATCAATTCATTTCTAGATAACCCTTATAAAGCACTTGATTCATATGACCATTTTTATCAAGAAATCAATGAGTTATCAGATCAATGGGAGGATATGTTCTCTTCTCCTGATTTAAACCTCATGTTCACTCAGTATAACCCAAGTACGATCACAGGGAAATGAGACATATCTGAATGTCTCCATGAGTGGACATTAAAAATAGGAATGGACAATGTTCCCTATTTTACATGTGATTTCTACCCGGCCATAGATAAAAAGGAACTTGCAAGACCTGTAAAAAACAAATTTGTAACCTATGCTTACAACAATTTTTTCTATCGCTATACCAATTACTCCTCATGTTCAAGGTTGCACCCGAAACATGCTTCTTGAAACCAGGGTGTCTATTTTAGAAACTCGTCTAAATTTACTCGAAGAAGAACTTGCCACACTTCGACCTTCCTCTTCCCCCGCCAATAAAGGGAAAGCAGTAATACTTCATAACGAGCCTTTCGATACAGATTTAGTCTTTATAAAAACTCCTAGTATTTGTAATATTGGATGAAGTACTAACATTCGAGTCCGGTGCTTAGTTAATATCCATGGTCCTGAACTCACACTCCATGCATTTCTTAACAGTGGAGCTACCAATTCCACTATCGATGAAGATAATATTATATCTATTATATCTCCAGCCCTTATCAAAACTCAACCCTTGGTCAGTACACAGTTTGATGGTCAACAATTATTTTGTACAAAGTTTGTTACCAACATTCACTTACACTGAACATGTTTAGTACTCCTCTGTCGTTATCCAAACTTTGGATTAAGCCTATTCTTCACTCCGATATCCACTTAATTTTTGACCTTAATTTTCTTATCTCTCTTGATAAAGTCTTATTGCTTACCAAGAAATATGTTCTCTTCCTCTCTATGCCCGTTGTCTCCCCTATAGTCTCTGATTATCCTTCCTTCATGCGTAAGCGTGGTGATGCCCCTTCTATTTCTACCACCATTGATCCCTCCTCCACTACACTAGCACTAGTTGCTAATCCAGAGTCATGCAAATGTCTTAGCAAAAGTCAGTGTAAAGGTTCTTTCCTGCCTAATAAGCAGGAATTTTCTTGTTCCCTAGCCTTACAAGCTTTGCAAGAAGAACAGGAAAACTAGAAATACTTGGCTGTAGTAGCCCCTATCAAGAAGATAGTCTCATAAACTAGGAAATACCTAACGACATGCTCTCTCCAACACTTTTACTTCAATTAATAAAAAAAAAATAACCAGACTTAGAATCTCTAGTTTCTAGGTTTGATCTAATCGATTGACCAACCTTATCACCTAGATTCTGGATTTAGAGCTTACCAATCGAATGACACTTTCTACCAATCGATTGGTAACCCTAAATTCAGTCTTTTCAAGCCTGAATTTGGGTCTTGCCTGGTATCTGGTTGAGTTCAACCTACTAGGACTTTGTCTGCCCAATATCTAGTCATCCATGACTGTTGGGACTTTTCGTTGTCCAATATTTGGTCAACCATGACCTATTAGGACTTCACCTAGTTCCCAACTAGGTTTACCTAGTTTCTAACTAGGTCTTCCATTGCCTGGTTCTCAACCAGGACTTTTATTGCCTAGTTTTCAACTAGGTCTTTCACTGCCTAGCCCCGATAGGACTTCCAATGCCTGATTCCCAACAAGGACTTCCACTGCCTAGTTCCTAACTAGGTCTTCCACTGCCTAGTCCCGCTAGGACTTCCACTCTCATGCCAAGTCTTTGGTTCTCCTTGACCCACTTGGACTTTCTCTTGCCTAACTCAGTTAGAACTTTCTCTTCCCTAACCTCAGTTAGGACTTTTCCTTACTTAACCTCAGTTAGGACTTTCGATCACTAAGTGTCTTGTCCTCCCTGACCCACTTGGACTTTGCCCTTGTGTTGTCTCACCACAAGTGCACGACTAAGTCATCAAGTAATAAAAATATCGATCCACAGGGACTGTTGATTAAGCACTAGTTAAAGTCGCAAAATTAGTTATCTAGACAATCAAAATTGTGTGTGGTCACGAGAATGAGAGAGAGAGAGAGAGAGAGAGAGAGTTGAGCACTAGAGAGAGTTGAGAGAGAGAGAGAGAGTGAGCAAGATCACCGAGAGAAGTTAGCTTAGGGGAAATGATTCTGCAATTTTGATTTTACTATGATGCTAGTTAATGTCCCTAGTACATGTTTACCTCCTTACTCTCCATGTTTATGATCTTGTAGATATCCTAACCAAATTATTAATAGGAACCCGTGGAGGTTACACTGGAGTGTTTACACCATTGCTTATTCAATAATATTAAATAAAAGAGGTAATATAAAAAGTCCGATTAAAGGATTATCCTCTGTCATAAAGGGCTCCCTAATCATATAATCTAGATTACACAAGTCATTTTCTAACATTAAATTGATCAAAACCCATTAAATACTAATTAGTTAATCCCTTGCGGAGAATTAGTCCTCATTTCAAGGTGTTGACTCTAGAATGTCTGGTTAAAGGATTATCCTCTATCACTAAGGGCTCCCTGATCATACAATATAAAGACTCTCTTCTACATAATGACTAATCCTTCACATCCATATGCATACACTTCACACACACATTAAATCAAACACATACTAGGCACTACACTCATGGAACAAGTCATAAATACATCAAAGAATAATGAAATAGACAAATCCATAGTTCATATATTAATTTCACATCACAATTACTTCCTACATCCTAGAATTCAGAGGACTACTCTATAGCAATGAAGAAACAATCAAAGACATGAAGAATAACATTCTACAACTCAATACATAGAGAAGAGAGAAGAAAATGCTTATCAATACGATGCCAATGTCTTTGGGAGAGTCTCCTTGCTCCGAAAGTGGATGGATCATCTTGATGGGTGAAGAAAGATGCTCTAGGGTTTCCCCTAGAAGGGGAAAACCCTCTCCCAAGGAAGGGGGATGAGCCCCCTAGTCCAAGATAAGTCAAAAGAAGGGCACAATGATGTGACCACGCGACATGGTTGTGCCATGGAAAACCCAAGGCAAAAGACATGGTCATGCCCCTTGGGCACGACTTCGCCATGGGAAACAAACTGAAGCAAGGCACGATCATGCCTTTTGGCACGGCTGGACCATGAGTCTTGCTGGAAATGCTCTAGGTTCGGTAGAAAAGCACACAGGCGTGCCTTGAGGCACGACCTTGCCGTTGGTCTTACTTGAAATGGTGGAGACAGTGTTGAAAAACTCACGGTCATGGCTGGATGGCACGACCAAGCCAATGGACTTGTCTTGATAGACACGACCGTGCATGTGAGGCACAATCTTGTCTTGGCCAAACAAAGGCACAATCATGCCTTGAAGAGGCACGACCATGCTTGTTGAGTTTTGCTCCTCAAACTTGCTCCAATATTCATTTTGCTTCATTTTAGCTCCAAATTACGTCCTATCAATGAAAATACAAAAAGAGCAGATCTTCAAACTAAACGAGTAAAAGTATGATAATATAATGAGATAGGGTGTAATAATGTAAATCATACTCAGTGAAATATAAGTAGATGTGCAACAAGCAATGCCTAAAAACATATATAATCTACGCACAACACCTTGCGAACCTTCCCGTTGGACTTTCCTCTTGCCTAACCTGAATTAGGTCTTCACATTTGCTTAACCTCTAGTTAGGACTTTCACACATCGTCAAGTATCCGGTCAACCTTGACCGTATCCAATCAACCTTAACCTACTTGACCTTTTTCTCACATATTGTCCAAACATCAAAACTCAAACTCGAGCCAACCCAAGCTTAGTCAAACTGGTCAACCTTGACCCGAGGATGATTACACCAATAATTTTTCCTTTTTGATGTTTGATAATATGTTTAAGTTAGGCTAACCCATAAGCCCAACTTCCTTCTTCTCATGCCAAAGCATGAATGAGGGTTTCTGAACTTAAACTCTACATTCTCTCCCTTTGACACACATAAAAAAATCTCTTCTTGAGATTCACTCCTCTCATCCATCAAACATCCAATGAAAGTCTCATACCTTTTCATTGTTTCCAATGCTTAACCTTGAGCATTCAACCAATATCCTTCAAAATATCACAATGAAAGTTTCCAACCTTTCATTTGTCTTCAAATGCTCATCCTTGAGCATACACCCTTCAACCAATTCTCATCCTAGAGCATTCAATCCAAATCATGCCTTTAAGGTGGAACTCCCCCTCGAAGCATGCTCCATCTTCTATCATTGCACTAATAATGATTTGGAGTTCCCAAACCTTTAGGAAATCTCAAAATTGAAGTCATGAGATTAAAAATTCAACTATGAATCTAAACCTCCTCCTTAACTCCAGGTTAGTCTCTTTTAACCATTTCTTTCTCATTTTCATCAAGAAAATTACCTTTAAATACTTATCAAAGCATTTCATAGGGTTAGAAATGTTGGTGCAATTAACCTCCAAGGTTTTAATGTTTATTTGACAATATGTTTAATGGAGTCTGATCAAGGTTGACCTAGTCATGAGAGAAGTCTAGTCAGGTCAAGGCCGACCGGATGACTAGCAAAGGGAAAGTCCTAATTGTGGTTAGGCAAGCGAAAGTCTTAACTGGAAGTTAGGTAAGAGAAAGTCCTAACTAGAGGTTAGGCAAGGGAAAGTCTTAACTGCGGTTAGGCAAGGTAAAGTCCTAATTGTGGTTAGGCATGAGAAAGTCTTAATTGGAGGTTATACAAGGGTGAGTAGTCTACCGAATGACTGACTAGTCCAAGTGGGTCTGGAGGACTTAAGGCTTGGCAAAGGAAAAATGATATGGGGAGGTAATCCTAGGTAATGATAAGTCTTAGAGGAGTGAACTCTAAGAAAAGAAAAAAAATCCTACGAGGAGGTAACCCTAGGTAATGATAAGTCTTAGATGATTGAACTCTAAGAAAAGGGAAAATCCTAGGTGGAGGTAACCCTAGGTAATGAGAAGACTTGGAGGAGTGAACTCCGCGCGGTCGATTGGACCAACGATTTTTAGTTAACTTAAGTATAGTGTTGCTAACACTATTTACATTACTATTATTACTATTGTGCTAATTTAGTTTTACAGGAAAGTCATAGTGGATCAAGTCGATCATACACTAAACAGAGAAAGTCTAAATAAGTCTGGAGGACCAGATGTCTGACAGATAAGTTGAGGTAAGCTCCTAGGTAATGAGAAGTCTTGGAGGAGTGAACTTCGTGTGGTCGATTGGACCAACGAATTTTAGTTAACTTAAGTATAGTGTTGCTAACACTATTTACATTACTATTATTACTATTGTGCTAATTTAGTTTTATAGGAAAGTCATAGTGGATCAAGTCGATCATACACTAAGCAGAGAAAGTCCAAATAAGTCTGGAGGACCAGATGTCTGACAGATAAGTTGAGGTAAGCTCCTGGAGGCAGTGCAGTGAGATCGTGTCTCAAATGGGACAAACTTTAGGCACTGATCCAACTGAAGAAACCAAAGGAGGTTTCTAAGTTGAGATTAAGATAGTCCTAACTGTCATACTCATGCATATTTAATATTTATCTAACTGTGTTTTGCAGAAATACTATTATTTTTGTACTAGCTTTGTTTTGTAGATAAACAAAGTTCTAGGTTGACCGGTCGATCGAACATGTGGTTCAGTCGACCAATCCAGCCAGTGTGGCATAGATCATATTCGGTTTAGCAAATATGGATAATAGTCTGTTTGATCGACGAATAAAATGGATCAGTCAACTGATCTGAAAATGGTAAAAATAGACGATGAGATCAAATTACGCAAGAAAGGAAGTTACGGGGTTCAATCAATGGATTAGCGGGATTAGTCGACCGAACAACATGATTTATGGGATCAGACAGATTGAATAAGAGCAAAGAAGGAAAGGCTCGGGGTTTGGTCGACAGATAGGAGGATCATTCGATGGAAAGGTTTAGTCAACTGAACGTGGTTTTAGTCGACCAAACAGTGCCTATAAAAGAAGTCCTCGACGTCCGGGCCGAAGAAGAATTCCATCACTTCTTACCGCACTCAATCACGTGTCTACTACTACTGCTTGTGCAAGCTACAACTACTACGATGTCGGGAGGCTTCCGACAACCTACGCTTCATTTCATATAAATTTTGTCGATATACTTTATTGTACTTGCATAATTTATTACTGTTCATACTTGTACGAATCTACTTCTTCTCCAAAAGTTTTCGGAGAGAAAAACTATATTAGATTTTCCATCAAAAGCGGTCAAGGATCGCGGTCTTTGGAGTAATTGCCGCTAGACTACGAACCAAGTAATGTCGATCGTGTCTCTGTGTCTTTGCTTTTACTTTTATTCCACTGCTAACATACTTTTATTCGATTTCACAAAGATGAAAAAAAGGATATTTTAAAAGTTCGAGATTCATCCCTCCTCTCTCATCTCCTACGATCCTATAAGAAATAGTTAAATGACTTAAACGTGACTTAATGGACTGAAATCAGACCATTTCAGCCAAACACAACACTACTAATCGATTGATTTCAGCTACCAATCGATTTTGGCCAATGCTAATCGATTGGCATTGGGTGCCAATCGATTATGCCACGTACCAATCGATTGGAGTTTCTAATTTCTGAATTCAAATTCAGATTCAATTTTAGAAACCCATAAATAATTCTACGATTATCGAAAAAATATGAAATTTAACGTAGACATTACTTATGTCATATAATATCAAGAAAAAAAATATTTCTATGAAAATATGTCCCATTTTCAAAGATTGATATAAAATTAAAAACCATTGAAAACTTCAATGTCTCACTCTAACTTTGTATCTAACCAATCAATGGTGATTTCAATCAACAAATAGACTTCACCAAGGTTTTTCAAAATGATTTTGAAATGATTTTTAAAAACCAATTTCCAATCACGATCTTTGGGCTAAATGCACATGACTTGTACATTAGCTTTCCCAATGATTGAACTTCACATAATCATTTATTTTGATGAAACTAAAACCCAAAAGGATGCACTAAATCAATATTTTGAGTTTTTTTTATCCTCCTGACATCTCACTTATATCTAATGTGTCTCAAAAATATATACAAGTCATCTTATGGTCTTGTGAGATGTAAAATATGTTTTTCATAACCTAAGGGATCATGCATCTCTATCTAAATATTTTAACTTTGATCATCTTACCTAGGATCTAAATTTATGCCTTTTTCTTTAATTTCAAGAAATTAGGAATTTAAAAAATGCATGATGATTATGACATACATCAAATGAGTATTTTCAAAAGAAAATTCATCATATTCAAATGATACATGTGTGATATGGCATTTATCAAAATATCATGAAAATATGTAATATGATGTCATGGCATGAGATAGGGCACACAAAACATGACAATTTTGTTACAAAGAAAATACTTAGATTTTCTATCTAAGTATCATCAATTAATCACTAAGTCAAAAATTAACCTAAGTTACCCTCATCTCCCTAGAAAATGCCAAAATCCCAACTTGATATTCCTTTTAATTCTATCCTATTTATGCTAATTTGATCAAGCTCAATTCATCAAAATTTATTGGCACACTTTACTCTTCAAGAGTAAAAATCAACATCTTATTTTTAAAGTGTTACAACACCTTGAAAGTACCCTATAATGCCAACTTCACCATGGTTAGATTAACTACCCATCCAATTATGGTTGACATACCCTATACCCATGTAGGGTGTAGAAAACATACTCTTAAGAACCCAAAACCTATTGGTGCTCCTTGGATGTATTAGGTACTCACTAGGGATAACTTTCCTAGATACCTTCTTAATGACTTTTCTATGCTTCATAGAAGCCTTAGTCTCCTCAAGGTCAACTCTAGGGATAACTTTTCTTGTAATCTTGTCTTGACTCCTAGACTTAGAGTTAGTTTCATAGTCATATGAAACTCTATGGTACGAGGACACCTTTTCCTTGGGCTTTGATTTTTATCCCAAACCTCTCTTGCCCATAGATGACCCTTGTTTTCCTAAACCTAGATTTTGTTTCTTGGACTCTTTGACATTATTTGTCATTTTCCTAAGGGCTTTTTCTAACTTATCAAGTATTGACCTCAAAATTTGATTTTTAATCCATAAATCCTCAACCTTTGATTTTTCATTATTGCCTTGGATTTTCGTTATTCTAGGCACATTTCTAACTTGCCTAGAATTCTTGCTTAAGTTGTTCTCTACCCTCCTATCATTAGGTAGGGTTGTTCTAGCATGATATGCTCTATAATTTTTGACTTATCATCTTCCTATTTTCATGATAAATTCCACCAAAATCATAAAACTTATTTCTAGCATGCTTTTTATCATGATATGAAGGAATACCATTAACTAATGAGTTAATGGTACCTTAAATTTGGTCTTAAAAGCTCCCCCTTGATTTGAGTTTTTTCCTTTGTTCTTGGTTGAAATCCTCCCCCTTGGACATTGATTCTGATAATGTCCCTTTTGATTGCAAGTGAAACACAATGTGCTCCTTGCCCTTTCGTATCACGGGGCCGATCTCTTTTGATTTCTTCGTCACTTTGGGTGTCACTTTAGTCTTTTTTTTTTGACTAATCTTGGACATTTACTTTTGTAATGCCCATTCTCCCTACACTCAAAGCATATGATATGATTTTTATTTTGCAAATTGAAATTGTTATACCTTCTTTACTTGTAGGGGTAGCACATGATTCTTCCTTATTGACTCCAGAAGTTGAGGCTTCTTCTTGTTCTGGTGTCAAAGATCACTCCCCCTCAACCCTTGAGGTGGATGCTTCTTCAATTTCCTCCTTGGATGTTGAGCACCTCTCAACCTCCGAATCCTCAAGCTTTTGATCCAATGAGTCTCCCTCTTTGAATTTTTCTTTGCTCAGCGTTGAGGAGGGTTCTTCATGGAGCTTGACCAACTTACTCCATAACTCATTTGCATTCTTGTAATCCCTGAATTTACACAAGATATTTTTAGGAATCAAGTTAACCAAAATTTTGGTTACCTTATCGTTTATCTTGGATTTTTTGAGTTGCTCCTCGATCCATTTCTTTTTTCTTGAGGAGTCTTCCTTGACCATCAATTGGGGCTTCAAATCCCTCCATTAAGATGAATCATTCTTCAATGTTCATCATGAAAAAATTCTCAACCCTAGCCTTCCATTGGTCGAATCCTCCCAATCTAAAAGGTGGAGGTGCTTCGATGTCATATCTAAACCCATATCAGAAATGCATTTGAAGTTGAGCTCCTTTGAAGATTAGTCCTTTGATTTGTTGAAAATTAGGGCATTAAACTTTCACTTCTTCTTTTTTTCCTCTAACTCTTTACTCCTTCCAGCGATTAGTCTGATGAAGAGCAACCTCTCTCTAATACCACTTGTTAGGACATGTCGAGAGTTAGAGGGGGGAGGTGAATAGCTTCGATCGCTTCTTTGAACTTGATTTGTCGTGGAAAACTTGAAACAATGCTAACACCTCTATTTTACTTGGTCTCCACCTCTTTGAGGTAACTAATCAAGGGTCCACTCCTCACTCATAGCATCCACTATAAAAACCTCCTTCTCAAAAACTTTCCAGAGGCGGAGAAGCCTCATACAAGATCAAACACGAGAATACAACAAGAAAATGAGAAAGCAAACACAAATGAAATCGAAAATGACTTTATAATGAATAACATTGCTTTGCTTGCTCTTTTCTTGCTTTGATTTGTCTCTTGATGATGGGAAATGCAACAACACCTCTTCTCCAAACACACAAGAATTGGCGTTAGCTTCCCATCGTGAAACACCCTTTTCTATGGTTTTTCTCGGGCTGAAAAATGCCTCCTAATTGATTAGGCTTACCCCTAATCAATTATAACATCAGATGACCATTCAAATACCTACAGAACGACTCTTTTTCGTCTGTCTAATCAATTGGTGAGCCATACCAATCGATTACCAGCTTCTAATCGATTAGCCAATCGATTCTAAAGCTTCTGTTCATGAGAGAGAAAGATGCTTATTCGATTTCCCAATCAATTCCCACGCTTTCTCTTCTCTCACGAGAAACGCCTTAATCAATTACCCTAATTAATTGGCCAGACCTTAATCGATTTCCCAATTGATTACCGCCCCTTCTGTTCTCTCGTGACAAACACTCCAATCGATTCCCAATCTATTGGTGATGCTCGAATCAATTTCCCTAATTGATTCTGACTCCTTTTGTTTTCTCATGATTTTGGCTTAAATCGATTACCCTAATTAATTGACTGATGCTTAATCGATTGACTAATTGATTCAGCACCCTTCTATTCACGAGAAAGCCTCTTCCAATCAATTGGTAGGAGACACAATCGATTGATCTAATCGATTGACCAACCCTAACACCCGGATTCTGGGTTTAGAGCTTACCAATCGATTATCACTTCCTACCAATCGATTACTAATCTTAAATTCAGCCTTTTCAAACCTAAATTCGGGTCTTGTCTAGTATTTGGTTGACCTTAACCTACTAGGATTTCCTCTACCCAACATCTAGTCATCCATGACCTGTTGGGACTTTCTGTTGCCCGATATCTGGTCAACCTTGACCTATTAGGACTTTACCTAGTTTCCAACTTGGTATTCCACTACCTAGCCTCGTTAGGACTTCTACTGTCTGGTTCCCAATCAGGACTTCCATTGCCCAGTTCTCAACTAGGTTTTCCATTATCTAGCCTCACTAAGACTTTAACTTCCTGGTTCTTAATCAGGACTTCCATTGTCTAGTTTTCAACTAGGTCTTCCACTGCCTAGCCCCGCTAGGACTTCCACTCTCATGCTAAGTCTTCGATCCTCCTTGATCCACTTGGATTTCCCCTTGCCTAACCTTAGTTAGGACTTTCCCTTGCCTAACCTCAGTTAGGTCTTCACATTTGCCTAATCTCCAATTAAGACTTTCACACATCATCAAGTATCCGATCAACCTTGACCTACTTGACCTCTTTCTCACATTTTGTCCAAACATCGAAACTTAAACTTGAGCCAACCCGAGCTTAGTCAAACTAGTCAACCTTGACCCGAGGACTATTGCACCAAAAAAAATGAGTTAGGAAATTTTTGAGAAAACATATTTTCTCCTCTCTTTTCTTTTTATTTTCTTCCATGTATGCAGCCTCACTCCTATTGTCACGCGCAAGCCTCCACATGTCAGCTTCTTCTTTTTCTCCTTTCTTCTCCCTATCTTTTTCTTTCAAACCGTAGCTTAGTTGTTTTTCCCTTCTTCTTCTCCAACAATAGTTCTCTTTTCTTCTTTCTCTTCTCAAGAATAACAGTCCTCCTTCTCTTCTTTTTGCTATTTTTCAGCTGACCAACAACAATCCTAGTCCTTCTTCGCTCCAACAAGAGCAACCCTTATTTTGCCTTTTATTATCATCAAAGCTAGTTAAGACCGTCAGAAAAGAGAGTAAGACTTTCATTTTCTTTTCCTTTCATCCTTGTAGTTGAGCCAAATTGATTGCTATTACTTGTTTATTTATTCAATTGTTATTTTTTTTACTTGTTTAGGGATATAACTTGAACTATTTCAAAATGGAACATCAATCTACTACAAAAAAGGAAAGACATTGATATTCTCTTTCTTTAAGAAGAGAGATCATCAAATTAGTGAAAACACTTCAATTCTTATTGTCTTTAGTCTTTACAATGCAACATCAATCCAATGAAAGTTTTCCAATTCTCAACGTCCAAATTCCTTTAATTCCCCTCCTAGCGTTGATCATCAGTCATCCCTTACTTATATTGAATGAGATCTAGAAAAAAAGAAATATGTGAATATCATGTTAATATATGAGATGAGATAAGACGTTCATATCTAAAGATGGGGTCTTATCGGAGAAAAAGTGAAGTCGTCACTTTAGTGGCTCCTCTAGGGCGGCCCCACATTCTCTAGAAGGGGATAAATCACGGATGACATTTACCCTAACACAATGACCCTTTCATGAGAGATGTCAACTAAAGATGGGGTCTTATCGACAAATATGTTGGAGTATCTGGGTACAAAATTTAGTAGTTGTTATCGTCAATTTTAAAAAAAAATAGTTTCAAAGATTTCATTGGATAAAGTATTCACCTTCAACAAAAAAGACATATTATTTTTATTGCATTAAGTTTAAGCCCCTTCCAACTTTAATTCATGGATTTGTCCTTGCTTCAATCATAATATATGCACTAACATACTCACTTCTTAATCATGAAAATACATTAACCCACTAACTCCACGATTAAATCAACATTCACTTATCTCACTAGCACATTAACTTCATGACTAGATCAATATCCATTAACTCTTAATTATAAAACATGCACTAACCACTAACTCTACAACTAAATCAACATCTACTAACTCTTAATCATGGAACATGCACTAACCTACTTACTCTATTACTAAATCAATATCCATGTGCAAATTATTAAATTTTGTCATCAATCCTTCCTTTAAATCAATGGCAGAGCCATAAATTATAATCTACCCAGGTAAAAATATTTAACGAAAAATAAAATAATACATACCAATAAAAATCATAAGTAAGATACTGTTATTGTAATCTCAAAAAACTTCACATTAACAAGATCTTCAATATTTTTGCTATGGAACTTGTAAGATTCAAAAACTTTGACAATGTAATCTTTTATATCTCCATCATCCTACAAGAAATTAATAAACTTTAAATAAAATGAATATCTCTAAAATCAACCATTCAATGTTGATGATCAATTAAATATTTCTTAACTAAAAGATACAAAGATGATCTGTATAGACATATACATACTATTGAAACTGTGATTTATGATTCTTCAAAGTATAATATTCATCAATTATAAAATTTGAGACAATACTTGAAACAAACTCTTTCTCAATGTAGATAATCATAGAATCTATCACAAAGTCCTCTCCCATGCTATTACGAAGAATTATTTTAACATGCTACATAGCCGAAAATGCACATTTTGTAGTTGTTGTGAAAACAAACAAAGTTAAAACTAGACTTGATCAACTTGTTGATCAAATTATAGTATTGTAACTTTTTTCTTTCAAATAACCCTCGGCACAATTCTGAGATAGTGAACATTTCTGAAAATTCTCATGACAAACTATATTGAGCTTATAATGTTGTAGCTAACACATCAAA
>JBBUKS010051588.1:0-10097 GCA_038050645.1 Hedychium gardnerianum
TGGTAGTGGTAGCTGGAGCATCGTGCAGACAGACCTTTTGTTGTAGCTAGATAGCTACTCTACATCCTGACCACTCGACCACTCAGAGTAGTGGTAGCTGGAGTGCGATCAGTGCTTTGCATATGCATTGGATGTGTGTTGCATATGCATTCAATTTTTGTTGCACTTGCATTTGCTGATTATGCATTCTGATGGACTTATATATATATATATGTGTGTGTGTGTGTGTATGTGTAGTTGACTCACATATATCTGAGATAGTACCATATGTTGGAGTTAGGTCTTATACCTAGTTCTTGACTGTGTTCGAATGGTAGACTAGTGTTGTTATATTGTATGGGAATATTGGATCCAACTTCTGTTGAGTTGTTCTTATTTATGGAACAAGACTATATCTATATACTAGAGCACTTTCGCGAGACTGTATGTTTCCTTTGATACTCTTACTATTGTTATTATCATTCACTATCTTTCTATACCCGCTGAGTATTTCTTTTGTACTCACCACCCCTGCTTCTATTTTTGTACTCACTATCTACCCGTGCTGTCCAACTCACATAGAGCTCCAGATCTATTTCTGTATTAAGTTGGTTTGTTTTAGCTTCCGCAAATGTTTAATTCATTGGTATTGTATTAATGGGTTTGTATTTGGATTTCGATTTTGTTTCTAATCGTGTACTTTGTGTCATAAGCCGGGCCGACTCGCAATAGTAAGTTTTTGGTTTTTTGGTCGTGTAGACCATTGTTTCAGTTTATTATACTAATCTTATACTCTGCGTGGTTGTGAAATACCCGAGTAGGGTATTTTTATCTTTTTACACTACGTGGATGTGAATACCCGTGTGGGGTATATTATTTTTTGTATTTGATGTGTATATGTATCCAAGATATTGTCCGCCGTACAAGGGAGGTGCTGTCCGATTTTCGTAAGATAAATATCCTCCTGGGGCGTGACAATCAAAGCCTGACCATACTTCGACATAATCATAAAAATTGTTTTATGAGTCATATTTGGTCATAAATGATTTTCTGGAATTTTGCTTATTTTATTAAGAATTACCAACTTTGAAAAGTTTCCTAATTGTTTAGGAAATTCCATTTTTGAAAAGTTTTTGAAATATCTTAGGAATATTCATTTTAAAATATTTTGTAAATAATTCAAACTTTTCAATTTGGAAAGATTCTAAATTTTTAAGAATTTTAATTTTTGGAAAATTTCCTAATTTGTTAAGAAATTCTAATTTTGGAAAGTTTCCGAAATAATTCTGACTTTTTTTTGAAATATTCTGTAAATAATTAAAACTTTTCAATTTAGGAAAATTTTAAATTTTAAGAATTTCCATTTTTGAAAAGTTTCCTAATTTGTTAGAAAATTCCAATTTTGGAAAGTTTCTGAAATAATTCTGAAAATTTCATTTTGGAAATATTTTGTAAATAATTCAAAATTTTTAATTTTGAATAATTTTGAATTTTTAAGAAATTTCTATTTTTGAAAATTTTTCTAATTTGTTATAAAATTTTAATTTTTGAAAGTTTCTGAAATTATTTCAGAAATTTCAACTTTGAAAGATTCTAAATTAATTAAGAAATTTTCTAATTAGTTAGTAAATTTAAATTAGGGAATTGTTTTCTAATTAATTAAATTTCTTGATTGAGAATAGTTTCCTAGATAAAATATGTAATTAAATTTTAAAAATTTATTTCTTAATTTAATTAAAGGACTCTTGATTTATGAAAATCAGATTTTTAATCATATTTTATTTACAAATTATATTATGACAACTCTGACATCACTAATGTCATGATCATGTCATATTGTATGTCATGTAGATGCATTAATTAATTCTTATAATTATACCTTGATTAGATGTAATTATGTCATGCATACGATATGTCATGTCATCATTTATGTCATGCGTATGATGTCATGTAGATAGAACATATGCATGAAAAGAAAATGAGACATAAATCCCTTACAAAATATTAAAGCCTACACCTTCTGTTATTATGGTAAGAACTAGAGTTTAATTCCTTATTTTAGTTGTTGGACTAACGCCAAGCTCAACATGAAATTAAATATGTTCGAACTATTGAGATATGATCTCATGATTAACTGGTTGGTTTTAACTTAAAGTGTTAATTTGTTGTGTCAACGCCAAGGTCAACGTGGATAGAGGTGATGTTGGGTGATATACATTTGATGCATACTTGTTAATGTGTTAACAATCCAATGTTTATGCAAATATTAATTAGTTGATAGTATAATGTGATAGTAACATATACGTGATATATAATCGGTATACTCGATACCTACCACTAGAGCTATGGATGGCTTGTTAGTCCAACTCCAAGGTTATTCTTATCAATACTGGATATCAACCCACTTGGAGAAAACCTACGATCTCCCAAATTCAAAGTAAGGGCTATTGAATTTGATAAATAAGTGGATTTTATATCTATGTGTAAATTATTTATATTTACAAAATAAATCATCTCACTCATATTCGCTTGATTTTGTTTTTATAGGTTAATCGTTTGATCATGACGTCTTTGAATTTGCGCTCTATTTTGGACACGAACAAACTAACAGAGTCAAACTTCTTAGACTGACTTAGAAACCTAAGAATTGTTCTTAAGGTGGAAAAGCTTGTGTATGTCCTCGATAATGCAACTTCGGACCAATTGTTGGCCCATCAAAAGCATATAACTGATTCTGAGCTTGCTAGTTGCATAATGCTATCATCGATGACCTGCGCTTCAGAAGCAACATGAGCATATGGATGCTTATATGATTATCTATCATCTTCATGAGCTTTTCGATGAGCAAGCAAGATTCGAAAGGTTCGAGATCTCTAAGTTTCTCTTATGATCAAAGATGCTGGAGGGTTCATCTGTGATTCAATTTGTACTGAAGATGAATGGATACATCGAGTAGCTGGGATCACTGGGTTTTGCGATGGATCACAAATTAAGTATTGACTTGATTCTGCATAGTTTGCCTAAAAGTTATTCACACTTTGTGATGAACTATCAGATGAACCATCTTGAATCCACCATTCCCGAGATGATCAACGTGCTCAAGACTGTGGAGCCTTCTGTTAAGAAAGAATAGAAATTTGTGATATTACTTGATTTCACTAAGAAAGGTTCTAATAGAAAATCAAAACATCAAGACAATGGGAAGAAAAAGGCTAAGAAGGAAGAACTGGCACAAAAGGGCCTATGTCACCATTATGGCAGTCACTAGCAAAGAAACTGCAAAATCTATCTTGAGTCGCAGAAGAAGAAACTTGCATCCAATGCCCCTATCTTCTTCAGGTATCTTCGTTATTAATTGTCATGCTATTTCCTCTAACATTTAGATATTGGATACTGGGTGTAGCTCACATATATGTAATTGTTATGCTACCGCAAGTGCATGGTTACATCGTCAGTAATAAAAATCTCGATTCCACAAGGACTGTTGATTAAGCACTAGTAATTTTGCAAAGTAAGTTATCTACATAATTGAAGTTTGCTTAATATCATTTTTGATGAAAGGTAAATATATATCATCAAGTAAGTGCACTACATACAGAATTATAGGTTCCTACACATTTCATGTCTGACGAAGTATCAGATCTGTGCAGGAATCTGAGGTAAGGCGTACAAGTGCTCACATGCGCACTATCACTCTCCTATATACCAACTCACTCCTATGTCTCTCGTCACCGGTTGATAGCCTATCTCCCTTATAGCACCGTAAATCATACATCGACCAGGCTCTATCCTCATACTTAGAATCAAAATCAACTAGTGTCGTGTCATGGTCATCACCCATCCATGTGACTCATAATTCATGCTCATGTGGCCTCCTAAATGGCTCAGCTGGTGTCGTAAAATGTAGATGCTCTCCTTGCTCGAAACTCCAAGCTGTCTATAGGTCGCCATCTACACACTTTTAGCAAGTGGCCAGCTATCAATGGGGGTCTTTACTGTGAGCCGTTTGCTGCGGACTAGATAGGTCATTCTGGTGGACCTATTTACCATCTGCACACTTTTATCAAGTGGCCAACTATTAACGGATTTGAAGTGTCTTTACCGCGAGCCTTTTGTTGCGGACTAGATAGGTCATTCTAGTGGACCTATTCACCCTCTTAGGATTTTTGGCAAAGCCCCAACCATAAACAAATTTGTGATGTCTTTATTGCGAGTCATTTGCTTCGGATTAGATAGATCATCCATGGTGGATCTATTCACCGTACACCTCAGCAATATGCAACATATAAAATCTCTCAGTACCTTGAGGCATCATCTCTCTCAATCATCCTTATACATGACTCAATCCTCCTCTCAGCTGATACATCATCTCACTCATCACTCCCTCACTCCACCTCTCAGATCACACACTCTCGCTCACCGGGGTGGCTCCATCATCCCTTGCTCGTTGTATGTGTCTCCGTGTATCTCGGATGCAACTCTATTGATGAGGCATCCCACAACTCCATATCTCCTCGGGATCCATATTTTGTATGCTCATATGTCATCATGTCTCATCAGGCTTCGATGTCAGGTATCTTCCATCAAGTATCATGTTTTTTTTTACCATGGACCTTGACCCAGGACTGGCAATGACTCCAGTTCTAAGCAATGTCCACAGTTCTGTATAGTGTGTACATGTACATGCATGTCATCTCGACCCCTGTGTTTAGTGCAAAATGTCCGAGATTGGATCCTATATAGCTACATGAATGTGCAGGGGCCAATCACAGGCCTATCTATATGTGTACCCTCTATCTCTATTATGCATGTTCTCTAACACTAGAATGCATGCTCAATATGTGTGCCTGGGGTACTACTAACGAGAGTAGTTCTTGGTTACCAATATAGAAAATGCATGCTCTCACTATCCTATATGCACTATGTGTCCTACCTATATGGTAAATGTATGTATGTGTGGATGACATGATCACAAAATGAGGCAGTATCCAAAATCTGCACGCCTCCTAAAAGACATCATCCTTGCTTGAGTACCTGATATGAGAAAACTTCAAGAGATCTATAGACATGAATTTGTACTTTCCTGAATACCATTTCTACATCAAATTTGCGCCCCTTAAACATATTGTCATTCCTCTCCCTCCAAACATGATGTATGAATGTTGCCATGGCAATGTGGCGAGCCCTAGTCATGGTGGATGTGCCATGGTACCGCGATCTGAAAATTTGCAGCATACGCCTTTACATGGACATCTCTGGTCTCATCTGCAACCATGCTCTAATCCTCCCCCATAGCTGGTAAATCCCATCACATCTGAAGAACACATGGTCTAGAGACTCCTCTTCCTGCCTACAAAAAGTGCACTGCCTGTCCTCCAGGAATTCCTATCTGGCTCATGCAGGGAGTGCTACATGTGTTTGCAACCATAGGGTGAACGTGTGATCGGCTAAAGGTACTTCTGCCAGACTATCTTCACCCACAGCTTATGGGGCCTCGCAATCCTGAAGTGATCATAAGCCCTCTGGACTCCCTCTTTTCGCTGTGAAAACCATGTAGCTAGATTCTGACTCACAGCCTCTGGGCTACCTGCAGCTGCCAAAATGCTATCTCGAATGTGCAACAACTTCTTGATGAGTGGTGAGTCTGTGTGTCTAACCTACCATGCCCATATATCTCCATGTTGTAAGTATGTGCTGTGCACCCATCATATCTATAGTGTATCTTGCTTGTAATGTATTCTCCATAGAACCTTGGCAATCATAGCAAGATTCCATGCTTTCAAGTCCCATAAGCCAAGACAACCTTCTTCTTTCAGTCTGCACAACTCCGCCCATGCTATGGGGGGGTGCCAAAGTGGTCCATATGAAGTATTTGTAGATGTTGTATATACGCTCTATGACCCACAAGGGATCGATAGTATGGACATCTAGTAGCACTCTATTCCTTGAAGAACTGCTGATATGAGCTGGGCTTTCCCAACATAAGATAGTGTGTTCTTCGTCCATGCGTTTACCCTCTTGGTGAGAGCGTCTAATAGTGTGCTATAATTTTAGATCTTCAACTTCAGAGAGGCTATGGGGATCCCCAGGTATCTGAATGGCATCTCCTTTGTCTGAAATCACATAATAGTAAGGAGTCATTCCCGTGTGGGGCCATCTATCCCTGCCATGTAGATGTTTGACTTTGCTAGGTTAGCTGTGAGGCCAACCATCTGAGCAAACTATGATAAGCAGTCAACCATCTATGTAACTGAAGTCACATCTCCACGGCATAAAAGTAATAGGTCATCAGCATAAACCAAATGTGATATCCTCAGTTGCTCACATTTGGGGTGGAAATGAAAATTTGACCTAATTGTGCATCATGCTAGGGAACGAGATAAGTTCTCCATTCATAAACCAAATAAATATGGGGAGAGGGGATCACCCTACCGAAGTCTTCTCCTGCCTCTGAAGAATCCATGCATAATGTCATTTATCTCTATAGAGAAAGTTGTGGTCGTAATGCATTCTCTGATCCATGTGATAAAAATGGGCAGGAACTGCAAAGCTGTGAGGACATCCTAGAGAAAAGCCTAATGATCTGAGTCAAATGTCTTCTAGAGATCCACTTTCATGAAGCACTTGAGTGAGATACGCTTCTTGGTCTATTTGCGCAATAACTCTTGGGCTAAGTGTATATTGTCCGTAATGATTCTTCCTTTGACAAAAGTTGTCTAAGCAGGATGCAGTATCTGATCTATTACATCTGCTAATCTACTTGCTAGAAGCTTTGAGATAACCTTGTAGAACACCGTGCAGCAGGAGATGGGTCTATAGTCTTACACTTTTATTGCATGAGCCATTTTGGGGACTAGGGAAATCAGTGTGTGATTCCTTGATTTAAGCAGCTAACCATTAGAGAATAACTCCAATATGGTTGTGGTGAATTCTTGTCCTACTGTATCCCATGCCTTCTTGAAGAATTTGGAGTTATAACCATCTGGGCCTGGTGCCTTAAGGTCTCCTATATCAAAAAGGGCCTTCTTGATTTCCTCTGATATTGGGATCGTAGTGAGTTGGCCTTGCTGCTCAGCTGAAAGAGAACTCCCAAATTGCATGCATTCTTCTTGGAATGAGGCTCGCTCCACCTGAACCCCAAGTTGTGACTGAAAATACCTTAAGAACTCTTGCATCACTTCTTTAGGTTTAGTAGTAACTTCCCCATTACTTATTTCCACTGCCACTATCTCCCTCCTCTTGTTGTTTCTTTTGACTTGAGAATGGAAAAAAAGTGGTGTTTCTGTCCACCTCCTTGAAGCATGCTTGCTTAGCCCATTGTTGGTAGAAAAGGTACTCATCTTGGGTGAGTCCATCTACAACTTTCCTTACTTCCCTGTACTCTTCATCCACACATCCTTGTGTTAGGATCCTTTGTTGGATTTCCACTAGATGAACTTGATCCCTTTTTGCCCTTTCTTGGATGTGTTCATAATCTTGGTAGTTGAGCCACCGAAGGGGTTGTTTATGGAGCAAAAGTTTCTGTTTCAACTCATGCTGAGCCATACCATTTTTGATCCTTGTGTTTGCATGATCTCAATTTTCCTGCACAAGTTGCTTGAAATTCGGGTGCGTTGTCCACATGTTCTAAAACTTGAAAGGCTTTGGTTGTTACCTTCTAGATTCCAAAATGGAGACAATACATGTGGCATGATTAGAGAAGACCCCTAGGGGTCTGAAATCTACAAAACTGCTCCTATCTTGTTCCAACCATGCTTTGTTTACCATAGCCCTATCAAGCTTGGACACTATGTGCCCATTTGTCCATGTGAACTGAACTCCTGTAGAGTGCAAGTCTTCAACCCCTACCATGAGTGCAAAATCCTTAAAGTCAACTGTGTCATATGAGTTAACATCCATCCCTCCCTGTTTGTCATCCAGTGAGAGTGGGGAGTTGAAATCACCAATGAGAAGCCACGGTAAGTCCATAGTTTCAGCTATCTGGTATAAGCCTGACCACATATGCCTCCTACTAATGATTGTGAGCTGTCCATATATGAATGTCACTACATAATAGGTCCCTGCAACCTTGCCCTGGATGATGGTGTGGACATACTGGTCTTGCCACTGTATGATTTCTAATGTGATTAGTTGAGGATCCCATAGTAGTAACATCCTGCTCCTGGAGTTGGCACTCACATGATGTTCTGAGTCCCATTGTTGGAATCTTGTTATTTTCATCTTCTGATATTGTTGCATTGTCAATTTCGTTTCCAAAATGTAGAGAGCACTTAGCTTTTGTTTCATAAGGAGATCCGTGGTCTCCTTCTATTTGAGGCCTTTATTTAGGTCTCGAATGTTCCATGTGGCTATCTTCATGGTTGTTTAGAGGGAAAATGCCTCTTAACATTAGTTTTGTTACCCTTCCTTTTGTGTTGCTCTTTACCAACCTCATTTGCTCTCTTTACCCTTTCCCCAAGTGAGTGCCTCATGCTTTTCTCCTCCTCTATTCCTTGCTTGCTTGAGGTCAGTCCCTAGTACCAATTGGCAGCTGCCAACCCTAATATGATTGGCTTGACCACTTATGTTTTTGCATTTTGTGTGTCTTCATTTTTTTGGAGTTCTTGAGGTTCTGTTTGATCTTCGTCATTGATGGGGAGACTTGGTGTTTGCAATCTCTTGCTTTATCTTGTTCAAATGCCTTCTCTGAGTTGATCTTTTGCTTGTTGGCTCCCAGAACTCACAATTTTTCTTTGGTTCAGTTCTGCATGAGCAATGATTTCACCTTCCTCAATGTCTGAGATGCCATTGAAAGAGTTTTGCAACTGCAGGCTCTGAAAATGAAGTGGTTCCTTTGTTCTTGAGCTTCCAATGTTATCTTCTTTCGACATAGTCTAGCCCTGGTTTGATACCCTGGACTAATTCCAAGAGTAGGTTGTGAGTTAGGCATGCTCGAGGCTATGTTTCCTTGTCTATTTCTATGCTTGGCTTGCATTTTTAAAATGGAGTCGCTTTGTTCCCTTTTGGGTCATGTATGTGGATATTCTAAGCCTTCCCTAGCTATTTCAAACTCTGATTCTAAGCTTTCTCCCTAAGTATCAGTTTTTGAGGCACTTTGGTTCTCTGAAAATCCTAATTCAGTTTCTGTTTCTATGTCTATTTCTGCTTCTGTTTCAATATCTTAATTCTAAACTGGGTCAGGAATTTTTGTGTTCAAGGCTGTCATTGGAGGTTTTTCAGAGTTTGCAGTAGTAGTGATAGTAAGATCCATAATTCCAATCATCCCTTGGTACTGAAATTGCTTCTTATTGGCATGTTCAGCAGTTTCCCTCAAGGTTCAGATATGTGTATTAGTAGGTTGTTGTTCAGTGCCTGGATCTGCATCTAATGCTGCATTATTTGCCCACTACATATTTCCATTCATTCAACCATCCATTATTCTAGGATCTGGTTCTGAAAATGAAATTGATTCTGGACCATCCTTAATAGGTTCTGACAATGAATCTGGGTCTGATTCAGTTGCAGGTGGTTCTGCAATTGGTTCAGTTTGTGTGCAACCAGTTTTCTCATTAGGTATTTCCTATTGTAGTGCTAAATCTGAACTTGACACTGGCAGTTTAGAATCAAATACCCTGTCTAAGCTCAAAATAGAGATCAAAGTTCTATCAAAACTAGAATGTGAACCCAATCCAGGATCTGAGGTTTTGGAAGCCTTAACCAAACTAGAATCTGAACCCAATCCAGGATTTCAAATTTTGGAAACCATTGTTGACATAAAATTTGGCTCAGTAGTGTCTGGGATACTTCCTAGGACTGAAACTATATCTAATTCCTCAGTAGAAGCTGCTGCGATACTAGAACCTGAAATTCTGGAAACCATTTCTAAATCTGAAACTAGATTGGCGGATCCTGGTAGTTTCCCTGAAACTTGAACCGAAACCAAAGCTGAGAGGTCCAAGTTTAGTTGATGTTCTTTGAGTTCTTATGTTCTCGTTGACTCAGGGTCTACCAAAAAGCATGGGTAGTTGCTACAGTTCTTGAATCATAAATCAGACCCGAAATTGAAACTGTTTCAGTTGGAGCTGTGATTGTGTCAATTTCTGAACATTGTTTCCTAGGTGTTGCATGGTTCATTAGGT
>JBBUKS010051599.1:0-10097 GCA_038050645.1 Hedychium gardnerianum
ACGGATTCTTCATGTCATGGGGCTTCGAGGTTTCCGCACGCAAAAGCGGTTTTGCGGCTCGATAAAACCCAACATCTTCGTAGATCTTGTAGGACACGTATGATTCTTGAGAAATATAGATTTCTCATAAGTGAATCGAATGACGTGTTGCTCATTGACGTGTTGCTCATTGAGGATGAGGAACCTACTTATTATTGAAAATGGATTTCATGTATGAAAACCCAGTTTGAAACTTAGTAGACTCACTTGAAGGCATCACGTCTATTAGGTGCAAGTGGATTTTCAAGAAGAAAACTGACATGGATGATAATGTGATTACCTACAAAGTGAGATTAGTGGCGAAAGACTATCGTCAAAAGCAAGGCATTGACTATTACAAAACCTTCTCACCAGTAACTATGCTTAAATCCATTCGGATACTCCTGGTCATAGCAGCTTATTACGATTATGAGATATGATAGATGGATGTGAAAACAATTTTCCTTAATGAAAATTTGTTTAAGGATGTGTATATGATACAACCTAAGGGTTTCACATCTATTGATAGAAATAAAGTATGCAAGCTTTAACGATCCATTTATGGATTGAAGCAAACATCTAGGAGTTGGAATATCCATTTTGATGAGGTAATCAAATAGTTTGATTTCTCACAAAATCCTAACAAACCTTGTGTGTACAAGAAGGTTAGTGGGAGTGCAGTCGTATTCCTAGTACTATATGTCGACGATATATTACTTATAGGAAACAATATGTCTTTTCTATATTCAATTAAGGTTTGGTTATCCAAAATGTTCTCCATGAAAGACATAGAAGAAAAAACTTATATCCTTGGGATTAAGATCTATAGAGATAGATCGAAACAGTTGCTTGGTTTTTTGCAGTCTACATATATAAACAGAGTGCTAAAGTGGTTTAGCATGGATGAACCCAAGAAATGTTTTATACCCATGCGGTATGAGATTCACCTTTAGAAGTCTATATGCCCATGCACAGAAAACAAGAGGATTTACATGAGTAAGATTCTCTATGCGTCAACGATAGGATCTATCATGTATGCTATATTGTGTACGAGGCCCGACCTATCGTACGCTCATAGTGTCATAAGCAGATACTAGTTTGATCTAGGCATGGATCATTGGGTGGTTGTCAAGATAATCCTTAAGTACTTGAGAAGAACTAAGGATGTGTTCTTGGTATATGGAGATGGTGATATGGTTATACATGAGTATACTGATGCTAGCTTCCATATAGATAAGGATGACTTCAAGTCCTAGTCTGGGTACATATTCACATTGAATGGATGAATAATAAGTTAGAAGAGTTGCAAGCAAGACACCATTGTCGATTCTACCATAGAAACATAATACATTGCATCTTCTGAAGCAACAAAGGAAGCGGTTTGGATCAAGAAGTTCATCTCTGAACTTGAAGTGGTTTCGACCATTGTTGAAGTATTACCAGTTTACTGCGACAACATTGGAGCCATTGCTTAGGCTAAGGAACTCAGGTCTTACCAACGATCCAAACATGTGTTTCAGCATTATCATTTGATCAGAGAGATCATCAGTAGGAAAAAAATATAAATCGAGAAGATTCCCACCGAAAGGAACCTAGCGGATCCTTTGACAAAGGCTCTACCACAAAATAATTTTGAGAGTCATGTCCAGACTTATGGTATTGGATACCATGATGATTTGCATTAGGCCAAGTGAGAATATGTTATATTTGAGAGATGTCCTAAGGCAATCGTCTTATGGTATGTACTATTTTTTGGATAAATAAAGATTCTCTATTTGAGTGTACATTCTTAATGTATATGATTGGATCTTAAGCTTATTTACTGAATGTCTACAATATGATTCATAGAATGAGAGAACTTGTGATTGGACCACAACTAGTGAACATCTCTACATGTGTAATTATGAATGTATTGAAATATTCCCTAATCAATGAATTGATGAGTTCGGACATCATCGATTTTGAGATACTAGCACGTGTTATACTCCTTAGTTTAACCAAACAGCTGCTCCTCACTGGCTGGAGACATTGGGATATCGAGAGTTAAATGTGAATGCTAGTTAAGGGTAACTAGTTCATTGGAATGACCTACCATGAGACTTCATATAGTTCTTTACATATATGGATATATCAATGAAGATCTCATTGCAACTCGAGTGCAAGGTTCCTTCGACTTGAGGTATTAAAGTCACCTTTGTCATGGAGACTTATACTTTGACATCTTAGTCAATATATCCCCACGGAGGTGTGGGTACGAGATGATTAAGTATAAGTCGAAATGTACAAAGGTATTTGGATAGCCCACAGAGGATTCACCACTCCTTGTATAAGAAGACGTATATCCTATGACCATCTGTCATGATTGTTACTTGAAGTCTTTGGCCAAAGCAATACATGTCAAGAGTATGGTACTCTTGGACACATGTCTGGGTAATTTGAATCCACAGGACAAAGAAGTATAACTTAGGTTTGGTGTGACGTAGTCAGCCTAGTGGAAATTGACACATAGATCATGTCCTGAGCCAAGTGGGTATAAGATGAGTGAAAGGAATGAGACATGACTCACTGTAGCTACTGAAGGATTCAAAAGTCTTTCTGGAAACAACCGTTGATTTTTCGGTCAATTAAAAATCATGATGTACTACTATGTGTCACTTATGATTTATTCATAATTAATGGTTAATTATGAATGACTAACATAACTGGGAACATATTCGGTCATACGCACTATGAGTTTATCCGAAATATTAAAAACGAGTTTGAGAATTGGATTCTCAGATCGAGAGAGATTGAGTCTGGTTGGACTAGATGAAGGGCAAATCTGGAAGATATTTTATCGGAATGGAAGCACGGATGGGTCACGTCTTTTGAAGACGGATTGAACCTTCTTTGGTTTAATTATAAACCAAATTAGTTTAGTTTTAATTAAAAGGTGTTTTGGTTTTGAACCAAGTTGGTTTGGTCTTGAATCAAACTTAAGGCTAACGGATGAGTTTGGCTTAGCGGTAACAGATTTTGGACTTGCTCTCCAACCCGGTAAAACACCTATATAAAGATATATAGGATGGAGAAAAAAATTAAGACAATTCAATTAAACCTATGAGTTAGGTTTTGGATTGCTTCTCATCCTCTCTCCCTCTTCTTGTCGTCGTCGACAACCAATGGGAGGATCTCCCTTGCGCCGCCCAACCCTATCGGAGAATAGCCCCATGGTTGCCTTTCCTCCTCCGGCCTCTGCAACCAAAGTCGTCGGTCGGCAGCCCTCCTGCCGGCATGAATGACAGGGCCAACGTTGATGTCTCATGCGCGCCATCGCCTGCCTGTGAGCCATCGCTGCCCGTGCGCCGCTGCAAGGGGTCGCCGCCAGATGCCCTTCCTTCTGGAGGTCCCTCTCCGACCTTTGGAGCCCCACTGGCCACACCACCAGCAGCAATCGTAGGAGTCCACGAACAGCAACACCTTCGATGTCGTTCAATTCGCTTCGTGCCATCGAGTTGTGTAAGCCACCGGGCATTGAAGCGAGTTAGATTTTTCCATGTTTGGTATCGTCGGGTTGCTAACATCGTTGGATACCTAACCATTGATGGAGTCTCTCTCGGAGAACTTGTCTCAGTTCGTCGGCTAGTACCGAAGATGAAACTGAGGCTCGTGGCTTTGTGAAGTCATCTCGTCATTGCACAGCGTGGATACGGATAGAGGCGAGGCTTCATAGTGTCGTTGGTTGATGTCATTTCCATTCCACATGACTTGTCAGGTATATTTTATTTATGTAAAATTTAATTATATGATTATGTCTACGTGTTGTATCCTGCATGTATGTGATGTGTGTGTTGTAATAAATTAGTTATTATTTTTTTCTTCCGCTATGCGTTTTCCAAAATGTGTCCAATGCACGCATCCATCGGGCTCCTCAACACTGTGCCCTTGCCAACCTTCCCATTGGATTTTCCCTTGCCTAACCTCAGTTAGAACTTTTTCTTGCCTAACCTCAGTTAGGACTTTCCCTTGTCTAGCCCCACTAGAACTTTCTCTTACCTAACCTCAGTTAAGACTTTCACTTGACTAACCTCCAATTAAGACTTTCCCAAATCAAGTATCTGGTCGTCCCTTGACCTACTTAACTTCTTTCTAACATATTGTCAAACATCAAAACTCAAACTCGAGCCAACCCGACCTTCGTCAACTTGCTAAACCTTGACCCGAGGATGATTGCACCAACAGTCAGGTCATGATAGAGCATATAAGCACAGATTTTATGTTGGTTAGGGCTTGGTGCTTAGGGTGTTTCATATGCATATTGTGAATATGAGAGTCCTTCATATTTATTTTATTGTTTTATATTTGTTAATAAAGATAAACATTATGTTTTGATTATTGTACGTGCTTAAAGTTCAAAACATTTATAGGAATTTTGTTTGTTTAACACTCTGAAATAAAATATCATGATTTACTACTGTTGTTTAGCATTTGAGGTTTGTAAATGTGATATAGATTCCTTTTGGAATCATAAAGTTATGATCATAATTTGTTGTTACAGTTTAACGTAAAATGTTAGCAAATATTATCATACCTCTTTTGAGGTCACCTCAGGACCAGTTAAAAATCGGCATGTATTGATCACATTTCATGTAATTTTCATATTATACATCAACATCTTGATCTATGTCATTAATGACATTGGTATTGTGATTAATGTTGGGGCTTGTTACAAGCATATATATAGTAGTTATAACCTCTTTAGTCTTATACAATAAAATTAATGAACCAGATTGTTTACAGGGATATTCTATATCCATAAAGTTTAATATCAATTAAAGTTATATTCGCATGTTATCTACAAATTACATATAGCCCAAGTGAAAGATTGTTGGATTTAATCTTCCTTTAGGTAGACTGACATGCAATTTGAGACTAGCAATACTGAACTCGTTAAGTGATCTAATTTATTGAGTTTCAAATTACTAGATGTAGGTTATATGTGTAAAACCCTTAAGCTTGATCCGTTATCATCTATGTAAGGGGTTTAGGGGTTGGTGAGGTACCATCTCGACATACCTATTCTTTTTTCATTGACGAAGAGTTTCGGCGTTGTCAACCCTAACTCCTTCGGAAGACCTCTCCTCCTTCTTCCGTAGGATCTTGTGATCAAGAGGATGGCGCTTTACGACAATGGCTCTTTCACTGCAATCAGGTTCATTGTCGTTATTTCAGTTTATGTATTATGTTATGTCATGATTCATGATGCAACTAGATCTTGTTTATTGTAAGTTCCTATTTAAAATTCTTTTTCAATTTTTTAAAATTCATGCAGGGATTTATAATTTCCATCATTAAATGATGTTGAATTGTTGGAAGAGTTTAGTCCCTTATCCTCAATAACCTCCTTGCTAGAACCAACCTTAGCATTCAGTTTTTTGCTTCAAATGACTTTGGTTGGGATTCAGTAATCTGCAAAAGAGGGGCCTCCGCAGCCACAGACACTTTGGAATCAATCTGAACTTATTGGTTGCCATTTTCTCCTTCAAGGATGTATGTTAATGCCTGGGCTGCTAGCTTCTTTCATCCCATTAATATTAACCTTATCGATCCAAATAGAAGGTAAACGAAACCCAACAATTAGCCTGTTGGAGAGTTGCTTCTCTTCCACCTTTGGACACAATAAGGTTCGATGTGGCAGTAACTTTTTTCTCCAACTAATCTGAAGTTAAGACCTTTCACATCGGAATAGCAATTTCGATCAACCTTCTGCCCTATGATCCAAGAACTTTGCCCTACTCCCAGATCCAAGAACTTTGACTGGAAAGATCTTGTTGAAGCTTTTAGATCATCAACTGTCGTAACGGAATGATTATTTCATTATAACAAAATAATTGTTCTTCATTTGACTCAATCTTCTATCTATCAATTATTCTTACAAAATCTTGTTGAAAAAGAAAAACTATTCCATTGTAACAAAATAATCACTTTTTTTAGTTGACTCAATTTATCATTAGTCGATTGTTCTTATATTAGTTGAGTGATTAGTCAATTGTCTTCCAAATAGAGAAAAACAAAAATATTTAATTTTATTTTTATTTTACCTGACCAATCAACTCAAGTCTCAATCGATTTAAAGCTACATTCCATCAACTCAAACTTCTAAGGTCTAGTTTATGACTAAACTTTTGCCACAGTTTATGACTAAACTTAGTCCCATGGATTACCTTTTTATGCACTAAACTTCGAACTTCACGGAAGTTACATGACAAGAAAATCCTTCGTATGCTAAGAAGTCTTACTTTCAGATAATCCTTCACAGTCGTTAACATGTCAAGACTTCAATTTATTGCACCTATACACCTATGTTAACATGCACCCACCCGCATACTAGATATAACATATTAATAATCATAATATAATCTAATTAAAATCTCTTTCCAAACATTAAAATTTCATACTTAGATGATGACCCATGAATCTTAGGGATATTCTTGTCCTTTACAAAATCTATATAAGTTCCGAGAATTTTTTTTTTTTTTAATTTGGTTATTCGCACCGATTAATTCTAGAAATAATTAATCAAGTTTCATTAAATTTTTCCATCCGTTATTAAATTTTTTAAAATTTTTCATTAACCATCAAGATAAATCCTAGATGTCCAGATGGATCCTAGCGAACGGCTCCAGTGTCACGAGTAATTCGATCACCACGAACATATGAGGTACTCTGTGTGAGCTTCAAATTCTCATTATATGACCCGTCCTATCTCTTACCAACGCACCGTGTCCCGGGTGCTCCAAGTTTTTTTAGTTGGCATGAGATATACAAGCCTTCAGTCCGACTAATTCTCAGGTGATCAATCTGACCCCATGAAAGTTTTTCACCAACCACCAAGGTAAATCGAAAAAACACGCGTGGAGATTTATCCTAACAACCAACATTCTAAGGTTCGCTATCTACTAAGGAGAAAATACCCCCATAGTATGTCGTAGCTGAATCTTGAACTCCAAATATTTAGTCTGGTATTGGAGGGCCTAATCATAGCACCTTGCCCCCGGGGCTCCAAGTCTTTGTTATTATTATTTTTTTTTATAATTCAAGTATCCAACTTTTCAAACTGATTAATCTTGAAAATGATAAATTCGATGAAAAAATTTCATTAACTATCAGGATAAATCAAGAAGTGTGCAGGCTCATTCAATCGATCAGTGTTCTTAAAATTATTATCTGACTGAAGAAAAATTTCTATAATACGTATAGTTAAAATTTAATTCTTAAATATTTAATTAATTATTTTAAAAACTTAATTATTACATTATTGTCCAGCGGCAAGTCTTTGTTATTGAATCCACGCAAAAGGAACTTTTGTACCATTTGTACATCTTCAATCAATATAAATGATTTCTAAGCAACGCTTACCACAACTTAGTCAAAGGAAATGGAAGTTTAGCCCTTTGCATTCCACGTTACATGAGCAACTTACTTCATTCTGGGACATCACTGTGGCAAAAGGCGAAACACTCGCCCCCAGCGTCCCCGTCAGTCCGTCCTAGGACCAACACGGAGGAGGTAAATCACGGGGGCTAGTCTAACCAGCCCGAACAGTGACTAGTGCATAAAGGAGGCAGGAACCTGGCTACTAGCTAGGATTTAATCCCTAGACCTCATTATGACAACACCTCATACACTAACCAACAACTCATTCCGCGGGGACTTCATTCTGGGACATCACGGAGAGAGTGGTGGATGTTGGCAGTACCAATTACCAAGATTCTTACCAGAGCTCAGGATCTTCCTTATTCCAAATTCACCCACGTGAAGAGAAGAAAAGTTGTGGCCGTGCTTGCAAACCAAACAAGACTCGAATCACTGTGCTCTTTCCATCCATTTGTTTTCCTAAAAAATGACAATCTTGGTGGAGAAATCTGGATGCTTCAGTTGGTTGATTGTTTTAGTGGGTATTTTACTCGTATGTATTGTTATACCTCATGAGGATATTTATTTGATAAAAATCAAATAATATTTTTCCCATACGGCAGATAATATTATAAATATATTTATATCAATCAGACATAACATAATATACCCCACACGGGTATAATACAACCGCACAGTATAATCAATAAAATACTAAACAAAATAAGAAATATGCAAAACCCCTCAACTAGAGAGGTAATAACTAACTACAAGCCCACACGACTTTATAACAAAACATAAACGAGAGTGTAAACCCACACAACTTACACTCACACATATAAAATGTCCACGGTGTCAATCCGAAAAGGAAATCACGTCCAAAAAAAAAGACGACTTTTATTACAAAACATAGTCTGAGAATGAAACTCAAATGATAAGTCCACCATAACAAAAAGAAAGCAAGGTAAGAAAATACGTAGCGGAAAATGATAGCACCCTCGCGGTGTCGTGGGACAAGTGGACGGGATCTCCAATAACTCAACTATAATCTGAAGAAAATAATTATACAGGTGGTGAGTCCAAATAACTCAACGGGTAAAGAAAGATAGTGTATGACTGAAATGAAATATGAAAATAAAGGTACAGTCTCAAATGAAATAATACTAACCTGATCATAGGAACAGTAATAATCGAAATTACTAAAAATCAGTCTGATCCACAAAATATCAAATAATGCTCTCAAAGCAACATAGAAACTAAACAGTGCTAAAATATTAAGAAGTATCACATACATAGCATAAGTCATAAATAAACAAGCAATAGCACATCTAAAGTATCAAAACTCCACACAAGGTCATCACACGATCGACCGAGCATAAATCCACAATAATAATGCACATGCAAGTACAAATGCATATGCAATGCATAGTCACTCCTACTCACCACTCCAGTCATCACTACATCAATGTGATCGAATGGGTAAGACCGTGACTCCTGTATGCACTCCATACAACCACTACTCTCCAGTGGAACGAGTGGATAGGATGAACAAAGTAGCTATCTAGATACATCATAAGAGATCTCTGTCGGCATATACTCTATACGATCACTACCTCTGAGTGGTTGAGTGAGCACGACCCGAGATACTGCACACACTCAAGCCATCACTACCCCGAGTGACTGAGTGGGCAAGAAAAATATGACTAATGATCCTCTCACCCACAATGAATACTTAGTCATCAGCGTGCAATCAAATAAAATGCCACAATGAGCATGAAGCAATAAAACATATCACCGATCTAAAACAACTCCAAATGACAAAATCACAAGCATATCCGAAAACATATATCTATAACAGTGAAAGTACATAACAAACTAGCAAAAGCAACTACTAATCCATATGAATAGCAAAACAAAAGATTGTATCAATCACAAAGCGATTTATCCCTAAGGTCAAACATCAAGTATCAACTCATGATAAACAAGAATTGAGTCAAGATACCTAATTATTATCCAAAACATAAATCAAGCACTAAGGTCAATCAACTAGAGAAATAAGGTAAGAAGTACTCGTCTCTAATTAGTCGTAGATTGTGTCGAAGAGTCCACACATCCAAATACTTGTTCCGAATCAACGTCTTGTATCAAAGAACATAAATTACAATCAAGTTTCATGACGAATTCAATGACTAAAATAAATTATAAATCGTTTAGGGAAATCCTAATTGGATCAATCCCTAATCGTTTCCTTACATAACCTTCTTATTACTCCATATAACAAAAACGCATACATAAGGTATCCATCAACCCTAATATTATTTCAACTCAACTGAATGATTCAACAATTACATCACAAAGCCAATTACCAAAAGAACTCTTTATTCTTCACTTTATTCTTCACCTCTCAAACCAAAAATAGTATTCATACTTCTTTATCATGAAATCATAAACATTAACCCTACTTAATGATTTCCCATCCATAACCAATGACATCATGAAAGAATAATCATAGAAAGCCAAGGAGATCATTATACATCTATTTACCATGATAACCATAAATCCTATATTAAAGGTTCCAATCTACAATTCAAATATTCATTTCATTTTTTGATCCAACACATGCCAAAAATCTAAAACAATCGTTCAATTCATATATCACAATATGACTAAGAAATCCAAGAATC
>JBBUKS010051610.1:0-10097 GCA_038050645.1 Hedychium gardnerianum
GGAGTTATCAACAGCAGCTAAGATGGCCTGAGCCACCGACAAGATTATCAAAGAAGCGCAGACGAGGGCGCAATTAGCGGAACCCACAGGATTCTTCATGGGAAGATTCAATTTTTCCACCACTGCTCTCGAGGAAACAAGAAGGATGACGCAGAAAGTTCAAAAGAAAGGGGTTTTGGCAGAATCGAATCGAATCGGAGACGAACTTCGCAGATTCTGCGAAACAAGAGGAAGAATCGAGTAACGATGCCAAGCCTGTACCGGAAAGGCAAAACCTTTAGCAAAAATAAAAAAATAAAAAAATAAAAAAATCAACAACAACCGAGCAGACACCAGCAGAGTCGCCGCATCAAAATCACGAGCAAAAGAACACCTAAAATAGAAAGCAGAAAACCTGACCAGAGCAGCAGACGGATCGAGTATGGAGGGCCTCCGATCGTCGAACTGCGCGAGTGACAGAAGCGTGAAGCGTTTTTGGGCGCTCAGTGCTCGCCTATATTATTATATTATTCGACATAGAATCTTATAGTGATCCCAACGCGTTCAATTCCATAGTGAATTTTCATAATTAGTCAAAGGCAACGTAGAAACTTGTTTTAATTTAATTGGACAACGGGCTAGGAAGGCTGGGAGCGTAGACTTGAAGGCTGGAAGCGCAGACTTGTTCTCTGAAATAATGAGGAAATGATTAAATTTTTTAATAAATAATTATTAATTTTTAATTGTAATATATTGTAATTTTTTTTAATAAAAACTAAATTTAAAAATATTAATAAATTTTCATTAATACTTTTTGATTTATTTTAATAATTAATAGAATTTTTTTATAAAATTGAATGGATTTAAATTAATCAATGAAATAAATTAAATTTATCGTTTTTTTTTTGAGCGTAGACTTTCTTTGTCCTACTCCAAGTCAATCACGAATTCGGTACGTCAAGATTAAGTGGACGAGACAGCAGATAAGATAATGCAGAAAAAATGATTAATAAATTTTAAATCGGTATATTATATAGGATAATTAATATTTTTTATTTTAATCATAAATAAAGAATAATTATAATTTAATATATTTTTAAAAAATATTTATTTTTCTATCTTGAATAAGTTTATTTAAAAAAAATCCAGAGTCTTATTTAAAAAACAAGTATCTTGAAATTAATATAATGTTAAATTTTAATTTTTCTATGTGAGAGTTATTCTTTTAGGTGAGATTATTTTTTATTTTATTAATTTTATTTGAAGTTTTTAGATGGTTTGACCGTTTAATTTTGATGTCATATTTATTGCTTTTTAATTTTTTTTTATTATTCTGTATAAATTAATAAATTAATCATTTATTTATTATATGTTATCGATAGCTGTATAATAATTTTTGATGATAGATATTCTAAAAATAAAATATCAGATGAAATATTCTTTTATTATTATTTTTTTAAAAGAACACATTTTGATTTATATAAGCGAATGATGCAGATCACTAAAGGTCCATCTACTACAATTAATTGTAATTCCAATAATGAGGTTAGTAGTAAGGTCTCACCCGAGACATTCGATAAATTTGAAATGATACAGACAAAATTAGATGTGCATGAATGATACACATAAATTGAGAAATAATCTAAATTTTTCCTTGATTATGATTAAGATACTTCTATAATTAATCCAGTATTCATGGATTAATTTTTAACTATAATATATTATAAATTAATTTTTTCATGTAAGAAAATAATTTTGGAACGTTGGTTGCAAGGTAATGCATCGTTCATATTTTTTAATTTATCTTGATAATTAATAAAAAAACTTTTAAAAATTAGATTGATTATTTTAAAATTTATCGTTTTGAATTAAATATTTGAATTATTAATAAAAACAATCAAGTTATTAAAAGAAGGTCAAGATTGGAGTATATATATATATATATATTACTTAATTTTTTGTATTAGTAAACACAGCGTCACATTATTATTTGACAATAATTTAATTTAATTTAAACTGACTTGTCAAAACTTTAATAAATTTATAAAACATGTAAAATCTATGATATGTTTAATAATTAATTAAAAAATTATTCTTAAACATTGATAATAAACTCTGAAGTTCAACCTTCCTTCACAATTCCGGATTTTTTTTGATAAGTAAAAAAAATATATATCATAAGTTAAAAAGTATATAATAATTAGATATTAAAAGTGATTCATGTCTGATAAAATATTATATGTTAATTCACTTTTAATGTCATATATATACATGAATTTATATATTTCTATAAATTCTCTCATAATTCAACTAGCCCTCACAAAAAAATTACTATTACATGCTCTCAATACAAAATGGATCAAATAAGACAAAGCAATATGTCTTGCCTTTGTCAGTAGTTGTCCACCTCTATAGTACCGTCCATAAACCTGAAGTATCCATTGGTAGGTAGATATCTCCTGTCCCATGTGTAGCCAATCTATGATCCTTCACTATAATTTTATAATAGGTGGACATCTAAAGAATAGATATTCTTGTATCTCCAACACTTGTTTACAAAAAGTACACTGTCGATCCTCCATATAATCTTGCATATCTCCAGTTGGAAAATGCCTCTGTGCCAACATCCAAAGTGTAACTGCATGACTGGGCTGAATGTAGTGCTTCTACACTGTTCGCACCCAAGGTTTCTTAGGATCAACCTGTCTTAAGAAGTTATAGGCCTTGGCCACTTTAGCATTCTGCTCATACCAGCCCGCCATCCTCTTAGTAGCATCCATCGTCGACCTAGCAGCCAAAAGGGTGAGATCTAAGTTCTATAGTATCCTCTTGATCAGTAGAAAATCTGAGTGCACTGTCTCCCAAGTTCATACATCCTCTCTCCTTAAGTAAGTATAAGGCACCCACTTGATCCAAAGGGCATCCTCCTTGGCTTGTATCCACCAAAGCACCTTAGCTAGAAGGGCAAGGTTCCAAGCTCGTAAGTTGCGGAATCTCAATCCACTCTCATCTTTAAGTCTGCACATATCTGCCCATGACACCGGTGGGTGTTTTGACGTCTATATAAAAGACTTGCAGATGCTGTAAATGCGATTAATGATGCCCATGGGGATAGGAAGAATCAAAAGCCAAAAACACTCAACCCTCTGTTGAACAGACATGATCAGCTATGCCTTGCCAACGTAAGACAAAGTCTTTCGTGGACAAGCATTAATCCGTCGGGCCAAGGAGTCAAGCAGTGGGTTTTAGTTATAGAGTCGAATACACATCGCCGCTAGTGAAATTCCTAGATATCTGAAAGGCATGACCCCCTCCTAAAAACCCGTGATGGTAAGTAGTTGTTGATGTGTCGAATATGCAACTCCAGCTATTAACTTGAAGTCTTTTCACTGCACCAAAATCTAGTAAACAATCCGTCAGGATACCAACAGAAGCTATATCACCTCGACTAAATTAAAGAAGGTTGTCTACATATGCAAGATGAGCTAGTTTGAGATGATCATACCGAGGATGATAATTGAATTCCGCTCTTATGGTATACCTTTGTAACTACCTCCCAAAGATCTCAATACAGACGCTAAAAAGATAAGGTGAAAAAGGATCTCCTTGCCTCAGTTCTCTAGCAACTTTTAAGTATCCAAAGGTCCCTCCATTGACAGCTAGTGAGAATGAGGTTGTTGTTACACACTCCATGATTAATGACACAAACTGCAATGAAAATTCAGCCCAAGTAAAGCATCATGCAAGAAGTTCTAATTCCTAGAATCAAATGCCTTATGAAGGTCAATCTTCATGATGCATCTGGGTGATATCCTCTTCCTGCTATATCTTCTTAAAACTTCTTTAACCAAGGGATCTAAGGTTCGAATCTCATCTGTGGCGCACTGTAGAAAATTTTTCCTCTAGTGAGAAGTGGGCCTAAGAATGCTGACCATTTGGATGAGCCTCCATTAGCGCTTCTCGATTTATCCTGGTGTCCGGTAGAAAACTTTTGTGGGGACGGGCTGGTCACCCTAGGTCCGATGTTACCTGACCTGGTTAATTATTTTTTTCTTAAAACTTCTTGGGTTAAATGGATATTGTCAGTGATAAGTTTGCCCTTCACAAAAGCCGCATGAGACTAGTGAAGGATTTGATCCATGATGTATGAAATCCTCCCAATATCTTAGAAATAATTTTATAGAAAATCGTATAACAAGATATAGGCCGATAATCAAATACTTTATTAGCATGTGCCGACTTAGGAACAAGTGCAATCAAGGTATGGTTCCATCTTCATAACAGCTTCCTAGTGCGAAAAAACTCTTGTACAACAGTCACAAAAATCGGTTGGATTGTATCTCATGTGTGCTTGAAGAACTTAGAATCATATCCATCCGAACCAGGCACTCTCTGATTGCCAATATCAAATAGAACTCCTTTGATTTCTTCAATGGTGGGAATACACACAAGTTGGTCATGTTGATCAGGCTCTACCATTCGCCCATAGGGGTGTAAACGAGCCAAGCCACTCATGAGCTATTCGGGTCTTGGTTCAAAAAAAAAAATTGTTCAATTAAGTTAACAAGCCGAGCTTGAGCCTGATTTCAAGCTCGAAAATATTATCGAGCCGAGCTCAAACTTAATAGTATTTGGTTCTTGAGCTCGCGAATATGTTCGTTTAGAGGCTCGCGAACGTGTTCATTTATATATATATATATATCACATGAATTATAAATATAATAATATTTTATTAATTATTATAACTAACTATCTTAAACGAACTCGAACTAAGCTCGTTTAATTTTTAAATGGGCTTTTTTTGAGTTGAACTCGAGCCGTTCGCGAGCTATTTAATTTCATTACGAGCCGAGCTCGAGGTTAAGAATTAAAGCTTGAATCAAACTCGAGTCGAGCTCGAGCTTAGGGAAAATGAGCCGAGCTCGAGCTCGAGCCTCTTAATGTTTGGTTTGGTTTGGTTCAATTGCACCCCTATTCGCCCATGTTGCATACACACATGTGGAAATTCAAATATGTCCACCACCATGCCAAGTTGTGATTGGAAGCGGTTAGTAAAAGCTATTATAACTTCCATAAATGATGTGGTGAGCAGCCCATCTGACTTCTCTACAGCTATAATCTCATTCCTTCGATTGTTCCACTTCACAAGAGCATAAAAGAAAGAAGAGTTTCGGTCAACCTGTTTGAAATAGTTTACCTTCGCCCGTTGCATACAAAAGCTATGTTCGACATCACTAAATCTTGATGCATCATGTTGGAGGGACTTGTATGTATCTGTCATAGCACCATTTTGTAGCCCCTCTATCTTAGTATCTTCCAGACGCTTACGTGGAACTGCTACCCTTTGCGATATGTGCTGGAAATGCTCCTCATTCAACCTTTTTAGATCACTCTTTAGCAACTTTAGAATTTGTAAGAGACAGAACTGAGTTGTACCATGGATTAATTGTTGGGAGTATTCGGCCCACTTGGCTTCCACAAGAGGCAAAAATTGTTCATTTTCACCCACATATTAAAGAATTCGAATGATTTAGGTATCTGGTTGTTACCATCCAAGATAGAAACAATACACACTAAGTGATCAGATAAGCAACCCAGTGGGGTGAAGTTTGCAAACCCTCGAAGTTCTGGCTCTAACCAAGCTTTGTTAATGAGTGTCCTATCCAACTTGCTACAGATGTGGCTATTTATCCATGTATACCTACAACCAGTGTATGATAAGTCCTTCATACTCACAGAGGATGCAAAACACTGAAAATTTGAAGTGCAATACTGCATGACAGGAAGGCCGCCACACTTGTCCTCGGGTGATAGAAATGAGTTGAAATCTCTAAGTACGAGTCAAGGCAGTCTCATATCAGTAGCTAAGCTTTGTAATCCTTCCCATAATGGTCTCCGTCCAACAATAGAGAGTTTGTCATAAACAAAAGTAACGTCAATTAATCTGCGAGACACTTTGCATGTTACCCTGTAATGAACATATTGATCATGTCATTCTTGTACTATTAGATCCATCTTTTGTTCATCCCATGTCCATAGTATTATACTGTGTCCCCCTGGATTATCCAATTGTTCCACCTTGAATTGCTGAAACCTTCGTGCTTTCAATTGTTGAAAACCCAAGCTCGAGAGTTTGGTCTCCAACACTCCTAGTACACCAAGTTTGTTGTCTCTGAAGAGGGATTCCACCCCCTTCTATTTGAAGCCTTTACTAAGACCTCTAATGTTCCAAGATTCGATCTTCAACAAGCCTAAGACGGCCTAGACCATTCAATATTATTTGGTTTTTTTCCTCCTCTAACCACAATGAGTGATGTAGAACTTTCTGTGTTGTCCTTCTCTGTCTGTTTGCAATCTTTGTGCAATGTGTCTTCTATCTCTAGAGCTTTTCCTTTCCCCTTGTCGTGGGAGCGATAATCTGTAGGAGTTGCACTTGACTTGATCTAGCAGGGTTTATACTTTGTTGATTCCTTATTGACCACTTCCACTTAGTGCGATCCATCTATTCTGTGTCAACTTTCTTGCCTTTATCAGGTACTAGGATTGCATCTGAAGTCTTTTCTATAATTTCTACACCCTACTATTCCACATTGTCATGTTGTTCCGTCACTACAGTAGCCTCCATATCTATTTGCTGCTCTATGATCGTCTGCGCCTCACTGATTGGTTGCTCTTCCATAATAGTTACCAATTCAGATGCTTGATGAATAATTCCTGGTCCTGACTCAGTTGATATTAGTTGCATAGCCTCCTTAGGTAGTTCAAGATGATTGAGCTTGAACACAGGCATGACTGACTGAGGAACCGATTGTGCAGTGGTACTGTTCAATTGTGAGTCGCCTTCTCAGTGGTCTTGGTAGTGCCCCATGTGCTGACAATGTAAGCAAAACTTGAATTTAGATTCATAATGTAAGGAAAAGTTCTACCTCAAGCTCTCCAAGCAATGCAATGGGGAGAACATCTAGAGGTTCTTTGGTGATGTCAACTTCCATAAGAACTCGTGCGAAGTTGATCTTGCCACACTGCTGTGTCATTTGATCTGTGTATAGTGGCCAACCAAGTTGTGATGCTAGTTTGCTCAGTGCACGGATCGTCCAACACTCCAGAGGTAGATTCGAGATTTGTATCCATATTGGCAAATGTTGAAGTTCCTCCCATTGAAAGAGAAACCCCATTGGCAACGGTTTGAGGTACTAGGGGCATTCAAGCGCGACGTAAGGTCCTCATCGCAAGACCTTATCACAATTTTCAGCATTCTCAAATTTGAACAACAACCACATAGTTTTATGACTTTGCACATCATATTTCATCTTCCATCATTTCGCCATAGCTTTGATAGTTGGCCATCCAGGGAAATAGTCGACGAATCGTCCAACCAAGCAGTCACCCACTGCAGTTGCAATCGTGTCCACATCTTCCTTCTCCAGCATAACACGTCCAGGGTTTTGTGAAAAATATTGCATGACATTCTCTTCTGTAAATAATTTGTTTGATGAGAATAAATCAGTCAATTATCGTTGATTGTTTCTCTTCTGTGGTGGCACCGACGCCTTAGTATTTCTGTCTCTTTCTAGAGGACATGCTATTGAAGAGGGCTGATTCATCTCTCCTAGAGATTGGTGCACTTTGTTGTGGCTTGGCCCTGCCCCTGCTCCCGAGACCTCCTCAGATTTGGTACGTTTGTCTTAGACACCGGCCAAAAATTTAAATATTAATAAGACCTCCAATCTCAACGTATGGAATGCAAGAGATAACCTTGAAAGCCTCTAAGATCGACGTGTAGGTTAATTCACTACAAAAATACCCAATATTAATGACATAATTTATGATCAATTTAAATTCAATTGCTAATTTAGGGACCGAAATTAAATTCGGTCCCTGGTTAGGAGATTAGGCAAGGGTGAAAAACGGGGATCGTTTAAATTTTGAAATTAGCGATCAAATTAAATTTCGGTCTCTAAATTAGCGACGAAATTAAATATCGATCGCTAAATTAGCAACCGAATTATATTTCAGCCGTTAATTTAGGGACCGAAATTTAATTCGGTCGCTATATTCTAAAATTCGATTACATTTGAGGCTGTAGTGACCCAAATTTTTTTCCGACCATTAATAAAAAAACACATTAGCGACCGAATTTATTTTCAGTCGCTAATCAATACAAATTAGCGGTAGAAAAGATTGATTCGGTCGCTAATCAATATAGATTAGCGACCGAAAAAAATGCTCGCTAATTTGTATTGACTAGCAATCAAAAATAAATTCGATCGCTAATGTTCCCTAAAATGAAATTATCGATCTCTTCCTCCTCTCCCTGCTAATTCCCGAACTTCATCTCCGGCGACTGAGTGGTCTCCTCCGACGTGAGCACCTTCCGACGCCGGTATTTCTCTACTTTCTCTTCTCATTTTCCCCCTCTTGGTGTGATTTCGACTGGCGACTCTGCCGGCGGCGCCCGCGGAAAGTCTCAACCCGGCGCCGCCCAAGGCTTTCCTCAGCCCCGACGATGGCCTCAGAATGGCTGGCCTTACCTTGGTCGGCCTCACCTTGGCCGACCTCCGATCAGTCGATATTGCTTGGCAATTTTTTTGAGTAGAGACCAGAGACAAAACTATAAAAAAAAAATTCCTTGTTGAGACAAGAAGGGCTTTTTATTGAAAATAAAACCATTATGATAATAGGGAACCTCAGATCCTAACTATGCAGTGTACTGTAAGCATGTTATACTGATTGTTAATAATTCTTGTCAGCCTCCTGAAATGAACAGAATCACTCAACAAATTTGCATCTAGATTTAACATGTTCAAGCAGAGAGAGGTTAGTAAGGCAAGACAATGAAGCCATTCCACTACATTTTCTTCATCCTCTAAAATAGCATGATAGTTTCTTTTTTTCTAGAGCCAACTAACAATCATCTAAACTAAGAGTTTACATTGTAGCTTTTTAGCGATCTCTAAACTCTACATATTAGTAATTATAATGAGGGAAAATGACATTTGTATGAAATTTACAATTTGTTTTGCCTATTAAAGATGCTTGATAATTGTTATTGTGAGCAAAAAAATTCACGAAGCATCTCAGCAAAATAATCCTGTTCACATTCATTTTTTTAACATTTGCAAGAAATAGATATAGTTATAATTATTTCTTCGCAAGAATCCAAGGAAGACAAGGTTTGAAACTTCCTATGTAGACAAACATGGATAAACTATATATGTATAAGGTTTACAAGGAAATTGGAACTTGTAAATATGAGAATATGTACCTTGTAGAACTCATCAGATATGATCCCCATTCCATGAGAAAATGGTACACGAGAATTTATGTTAATGCTTTCCCTAGTAAATAAATTGCCAAGAGGGTAACCCTCTTGAAAGAAAAGACTAAATATTGACCCAATATGAATTAGTATTGTTTTCAATTGTAAGATCAACACCTAGGTTACTATGATAGTGTTTACTTTGATTATCATAATCACAAAAGTTTAAGTATTCTAGAAAAGGACCAATTTATGTTTATGATCTCAAAAATCAACTATGCAGTTTGATAATCATGAGATTTGACTTTTCATTTCCTATGAAAAACTAACGTTGTTATTTATTTTTTGTTATTTTGAGGTATACTGCATTCTCTATTTCAGCCGTACTGTATTTCAGGTATATTGTAGTTCAGTTTCAATTTGATAGTATATGCTAGAATTTTAATATGTTTTGATGATGTCATTGAGTTTATGTTATAACTATATGCATTTTTAGCTTTACACGTATGTTAAATTTTGCAAATTTATTTTTTTAGGTTACAATGTATATGAATAGAGCTTGGATGTATAATAGGTTGAAAAATATATTTATTAATGATGAATTTTATGCTGGAGTCGAAGAGTTTGTGAATTTTGCTAAGTGTCATCTTGAATGTTTGGATGGAGACAAGTTAAAATGTCCGTGTAATCATTTCAAATGTAGAAATATAACTTTTCGTGATGAGGATACCGTGAAAGTACATGTATGTAAAAAAGAATTTGTTCCAAATTATTACAACTGGTATTGTCATGGAGAACCTTATGTCTTTGAGCAAATTGGACATTCTGGCGCTTCATCATCTGTCCCTTTTCCTCAACA
>JBBUKS010051621.1:0-10096 GCA_038050645.1 Hedychium gardnerianum
AAAATATTCAGAAAAATAATTAAGAGGTTTGAAATTAATATTTTGAGAAATAATTAAGAGGAGTGTTGAACCAAGGGGAATACAGTAAATATAAAACTAGGGTATACACTAAAACCTCCAAACAAATAAGTTTTTGTTGTATTACCTAAAATTCAATATATTTTATTCCCCGTAATCTTGATTATGTGATTACCTGATAATCACATAACCAAAATTTTATATTATAACTTGAACCAAACACATCCAAGTCATGGATCAGTTCTGAGCTGATGCCCTAACTCCTCCTCTCCGGCGACGGACCCGGCGTCGCTGCGCCTGGACCGGCGCCGCCCGCGGTCTAGCATGCCCGGTCTCGCGGAACCGCGCCCTCTCCGACTCCACGACGAGGCAGTCCGGGAAGGGCGTCGGGTAGCGCAGCGCGTCGTAGCAGAAGGAGTACGTCATGTAGCGCTCGCGGAAGGCGAGCATGGAGCGGAGCCGGTCGGGGGTCATGTCGCCGAGGCCGGTGGCGGCCAGCGTCGCGTCGTCGTCGTCGCAGGAGTCGTCGTCGAAGGGCGCCTCACGGAGCGGGTCGGCGCGGCAGCCGAGGAGGGCGAGGCCGTCGTACTCTGCGACGAAGGGTGCGTAGGCGTAGTCGACCTTGTACGTGCCGCCGGAGGTGGCCCAGCTCGATGCGTCCCAGATGGTAGCATACAGAGACATGGGCTTCGACGGGTAGTCCCCGCCCATGGCCGCCGATCGCCGGACCTCCCTGATCGGGACATCGTCGACGTAAAATCTGACCATCATCAACGACAATACACGGAGATTCGATCAATTCCCAATTAGTCGATTCGATCGAATTGGCCGCCGAACACATCCCCTCTCAGCTTACATGATGTTCCGATCGGTCCAGATGATCGAGTAGCGGTGGAAGCCGGCGGTGGGGTCGAAGGGGAGGAAGTAGCGCTCCTCGCGGCCGCGGCTGGTGCTGCCGTTGCCGTAGACGTTGGTCTGGACGCGCCACTCCTTGCCCTGGACGTTCCCTAGAAACTCGAAGTCCAGCTCGTCGTGCGTCCGCTCGAACACGTCGCCGTTCGACGTCTTCAGATCAAATCGAATCCACCTTTCTTTAGCAATTTCCGACCACCTCGATTCCGGCGAGGAACTAAATCATAAAAAAGAAGGGCATTTTCCCAAAAGGCCCACTTGGTTTTAAAATTTTCTAAAACGCACCCTGCAATTTTATATTTATCAAAGGACATACTTTTTTCTAAAATATTTTTTTATAAAAATCAATTTGATGCATGAAACTCGTGTCGATACGGGATCTACAATCTTATTCTATTTTGTAAGAAATTATTTTTTTATTTGAATCTAAATTTTATATCACATTATAATTTTATTGATACGTCAAAATTTATTTATGATCTATTAATTAGGATAGTTGATCAGACAATCATCACCTTATAGCTAGGCGACCGTTAGGTAGGTGAAGTTTTTTTTTTAGAAAAAAAAATTAATAAGAAAGGTATTTTAGAAAATAAATGTGTCCTTTGAAAAATATAAAATTTTAGGATGTGTTTGGGAATTTCTAAAACTCAAGTGGGCCCTTTGAAAAATACCATAAAAGGAAAGGAAAAAAATAACACTCACATAGAAAGCAATGACCACGCCGGCGGTGTAATCCGCCGGCAACTTCATCAGCGCGCTGAACAACCCGTACTGGTACATCGACGACGATATAAATCCCGATCCTATCAAATCGAACAAATCAAACTCAGTGCCATGCACCATCAATTCAAGCTGAAGAATCCATCGATTCAATCGATTACCGGAATATTGATCGAGGTGGAGGCGCACTCTCCGGCCGTCGTCGGAGCGGACGAGCCGCTCATCGCCGAACAGCGGCGTGAAGCCCTCGTCGAACGTGAGGGTGCTCACGTTAAAAGCGACGCCGACGGAGACGAGAAGGCAAAGCAAAGGAAAGACGACGAACTTCCGGCGATCCATCTCCAGCACTTTCTGCAATGATCATCGAAATTGCCGTTATATCGGAAAACTAAAGAGTGGGAAATTACTAAATTAAGTAAAATTCAAACGATAAATTCGATAAAAAGAATTAAATTTAGTTAAATTATGTTGCCATTAATTAAGGGGAGGAAATAAAAATAGAAGGCTAAAAATGAGTTAAAATGGGCTAAATAAAGGCCAAATAAATAAATAAATTGATAAAAGAGGAAAAGACTAATTAAAATAATATATTTATGTTTATGTATATAGCAAATTAATGCATGCATCTACTTGGATAAATAAATATGGTTACTAATTTAAAGACTACATAATTTAATAATCTTCAGTTGCTTTGGCTAAATAATTTGGTAATTAAAAAATTTAGATTTATTTGATTAAATAAAAAATTTAATATTTAAAAAAAGGGCCTTGATTTAATTAATAATAAGCTTGACATAGCGGGTCCATATTGTATGAATGTCTTCCTTTTCGTGCGAATTGACCTTTTTGCCCTCGGGCGACGAATGTGCATTGCTCTTTTTCGAATTTATTTGACGGTTTTGCCCTCCGGCGCCATATGCTTCTCCCCGAGGCGGCGGCCATGGCCATTTCTGCCGTGGGAGTATAAAATGAGCAGAGAGCAGGGCGACTGGTGAATTGGTGGTGAGGACGGGGAGGAGGAGCAGGGGAAACGGATCCGCCGGAAAAGGGATTCCTTCCTTCCCCGACTCGATTCCCTTCTTCTTCCAGGTAACTTCGCTGCTTTCCTTGCTGTTCTGGATCGAGTGGTTTTGTGTAGTCTCGTGAAGGAAGATTTTTTTTTGATCGATCGATGATCAGATCGAGTCCAGTTCTTAGGTGATCTTTTTCCTCTGTTTCGATGGCGATCCATTAGCTTTTGCGGTTGATGTTTCCCCCTTTTTTTCGTTCACAAGCTAAAAACGGAGCATTTTAGGGTTCTTCTCTGTTTGATGATCTTCGTGAATAAGTTGTTGGTGGATCTTTCAAATCTGAGGTTTTAATTTGGAAAGCTAAAATATTCGATTCTTTTGATCTTATTTTCGATCGATTCCATTTATGTTGTTTATGCAATTGAAGGAACAGAAGTACTCTCAGTTTCTAGTTTATATTTAGTGTTTCCTTCCAATTATACAAGAGAAAACAATCATTTTGTTTTTATTTCTTTTGACCGCTTCTTTATCATCAAGTTAATAATCAAATCCAACATCCTCTGGTTAGGAAGATTGGCTGCTGGGTGACAATGTCTCCTTTAAAAAAGGATATAGTTTTCATGATACTAAAGTTTCTAGGTGAAGGGAAGTTCAAGGAAACTGTTCATATGTAAGCACACTTCTTATCATTGGATATGCAGTTTAGTCCTCGTGAGCATCATCCATGTTTGCTTAAAGTATCGGTTGAATCGCAGGTTGGAGCAGGATTGCGGGTTTTACTTCAACATGGAACATTTTGAAGACCTAGTTCAGGCGGGCCAATGGGATGAAGTAGAACAATATCTTGGTGGTTTTACCAAAGTCGATGACAATCAATATTCGATGAAAATCTTCTTGGAGGTTAGAAAACAGAAGTACCTTGAAGCACTTGAAAGGTAGAAACACATTGCTATTCTTTGAAGCCTTTTACTAATGTTTTGGATTCATATGATCCATTTTAAAGTGGTTTACTTTTCAGTAATGATAGGACTAAGGCTGCTGAGATATTTGTAAAAGATCTCAAGGTTTTTTATTCTTACAATGAGGAGATCTTCAAGGAGGTTACTATGTTGCTTGATCCAGAGAAATATAGGTAGTTCCTTTAGATCGATCGAGATTCTCATGATGCTTGTGGGTTAGTTGGAGTACTGAGTTATCATTCTTTATTTTCATTTTACTTCCAGTAAGAACAAGCAGCTATCCAAGTGCAGACATACAAAATTGGCACGCAACATAATGTTTATGGAGCTTAAGAAGCTTATCGAAGCTAATCCTTTACTTAATGACAAGTTAAACTTTCCATCATTCAGTTCTAGTCGCTTAGAGTCACTAATCAACCAAAGGTACAGATTCAATTTCTCAGTGTATGTTTTTGTTTATGAAAATGTTTTTTAGAATTTCATCTTTGGTTCTTCTTTGTTGTGCTTGTGTTATCTGTGCTCAAATTTGAAGTATTAGTATCAATCTAAATGCTACTCCTTGTCTAGTCTTAATTGGCAGCATTATCTTTGCAAGGATCCCCACCCTGACCCTGATATTGAAACACTCTTCACTGATCACTCTTGTGCTTCTTCTGCCAATGGTGCGCGAGCACCCCCTGCAAGCAATGAACAACTCTTTGGGCCTCCTTCCAACTCTGCAGCATTCCGACCGTCAGCCACTCATAGTGTAAACAGATTTTTGTTGATGATGTTGTTTTTGTTTCTGATTGAGCATTCTTCTTTTCCCCTCCATATCACTGCCTTATATCCTACAATTTGATTCAGCCATTTCAACCAGTTGTTTCTCAACCTGCAAGTGGCATGGCTGGGTGGATGTCCAATGCTATCCGACCACTAACTCAGGATGCTGCCGTAGCGCAATGCCTTCCACATTTTGGACAACCTTCCAGTTTTGGTATGTCACTTTCAAAATTTTCATCTCTTATGTGATTGGACCAGTTGTAACATTTTGCCAAAGACGAGTGATGATTATCAATATGCAGCATCGTTTCTAAGTAACCCAAGGCTTCATATTCCAGATGCTGTACACTTGATGAAGAGAATTCGCATAGGCCAACCAGATGAGGCACAAGAATATTGCTCTTCTTGTTTTTGTTTTTGTATTAAGATGCCATTTCTCGTATCAAACTGAATATTATCTTTGTTATCTAGGTATCACTCTCAGATGCAACTCATCAGCACAACATTTATCCAAAGGATGACATTCCCAGAATTGTCATATGGACTTTTAATCAGGGCTCTGACGCGATGAGCTTGGACTTTCACCCTATGCATCATAGAATTCTTCTAGGTAGCTTCGCGAATCGCATATATGTAGAACCATTCTATTTCGTATTATTCACCTATAGCGTCTCAACTTTGCCTTTCAGTTGGAACAAACGTCGGTGACATTACCATATGGGAAGTTGGATCACGAGAAAGGATCGCACACAAGACCTTTCGAGTTAGGGATATTGATTCTTGTTCTTTGGCCTTCAAGGTATTCCAACTGGAAACATTACATGCTTCTTTACCATACTGTAATAACATGATTTCTTACTCAAATAATTTACAATATTTTGCAGACGGTGCTTGCAAAAGATGCTTCCGTTACTGTCAAACGATGCATGTGGTGTCCTGATGGCTCCATTCTTGGTACATAAACATACCTATAATGAATGTGTTTTATTTACTTCTTATCTGATTGTTCTAAGATTCTTGTATCTTATTGGGATGCCTGTAGGTGTTGCATTCTCAAAGCATCTAGTCCAGACATATTCTTTTGATTTAAATAGGGAATTGCATCAAATGTTGGAGGTAAGCTATGAATACTAAATTTTAAAAAGCCAATGGTTTCTGACAACTTCTTGTTGCACAGATTGATGCTCATGTTGGCAGTGTCAATGACATTGCATTTTCCCATCCCAATAAGAGTTTGTCAATTGTCACTTGTGGTGATGACAAGACAATTAAAGTGAGTAATGAATGGTGTGGTTTAAAAAACAATGCAGTTATGCAAAGATAGAAAAGTATGTTCTTAGGATCTTTACCATGGACAGGTTTGGGACACTAAAACAGGGCAAAAGCAGTACATATTTGAGGGTCATCAAGCCCCAGTTTACTCTGTCTGTCCTCATTATAAAGAGTCTATCCAGGTTTGAATGTACCAGATAACTTTGTAAAGTCAAACTGAGCTATTTGTTTACACTCACTTTGGAAATTCCCTCTTGTTCTTCTAGTTCATCTTCTCTACTGCAATTGATGGGAAGATCAAAGTATGGATTTATGATTGTTTGGAATCGAAAATTGACTTTGATCCTCCTGGACATTGGTGCACCAGAATGGCATATAGTACTGATGGAACAAGGTAAGATGTCTGTAGAGATATGTGAAACTAATACATCTCCAGCATTGTCTAGCATCTAGTCTGGAAGCAATCTCTTCAGCATTGTATATCATCTCCTCATGCAGGCTTTTTTCGTGTGGACCGAGTAAAGATGGAGAAACACTTCTAATGGAGTGGAATGAGGTTGAGGGATCGATTAAAAGGATCTACTCTGGCTTGAGAAAAAATCCATCGGAAGTTGTCCAGTTCGACACGACTAAGAATCACTTCTTGGTTGCTGGAGATGATTTCGCGATTAAGTTTTGGGACGTGGATAATGCTAATATCTTGCATTCTATTGTCGCAGATGGCGGACTTCCTGTTAGTTGCTTTTATCACTTTGATTGTCATTGAATTCGTTACGGTTGGATGTATTTGCTTACCCCTTCCCTTAATTCAGTTGCAGGCAAGTCCAAAGGTGAAATTCAATAGGGAGGGCACACTTCTTGCAGTTACAACAAGCAATTGTAGAATCAAAATCTTGGCGAACACCAATGGACAAAGGATCGTAATGATGCATGAGGGATCGCGAGGCCCTTCTCAACATATTAGTACAAATGTTAAGGTAGAATCCAAGCCACCTAAATTTTGATACCGTAGTAAAAGTTTGAAACTTGTTGAGCTACTGAACTGTACTTGAAGAATAATTAACAGTGGTCCATATTACCACTTGTATACACATATGTAATGCCAACATATGCAATGCAGTCATTGTTTTAAGCTTCGATCGACTGATCCAAACCAAAGTGATTCATTTGCTTAACGACATATCTTTGGGAATATACTGGAATAGAGAAGACCGATAAGTGATGTTTATTTAGTTTAAATATAGAGAATCGACAAAATGGGATGCGTAAAAGTTCTTTGCATAAAAAAGTTATGTTTAGTATCAAGGAGTATTACTTGCTTGATCTTCATGCACCATAGGCAAGTCATGATATGAAGTAGCATGAAACCGCATTCGACATAACAAAATAGAGAAGTCTTTGGACTAAGGGGCAAATCATGGTATGAAGTACCCTAGTCGACATTGGTGGACTTTGTTGTTTCATCCACCATCCATCACAACACTGTATTTAATTTGACACAATGAAATAGAGAAGACATTGAGGTATAAACTTGGGAGGTATACTCTTATCCATAGTCACTTTTAATTGCTTTAAAGTGGAATCTTGGTTGCTATCTCTATAGATGCTCATTTACATATGGAATTTAGACTTATCATAAATGTTTCATAATGCGTTGATCAATATAAATGAAATCAAAATGATGGATAGCTTTGGTTCTTAAAAAAATTGTTTTTTGATTTTTTTGCAAACAAAAGAATTGAAGCAGTGGACTTTACTAAATTAATTTTCCATGATTCTAAACGTGGGTTATAAATGAACAGAACACATGAACAAATTTGATGTTCGGCTTAATACAAGTTTATTTATGTTCATTTAATATACACAAGATCAATTAAATGAACAAACAAGTTTGAATACATATGTATTTAGTTCATTAATGTTCGTTAACAATATTCGCGAACAACATTCATGAACAATGTTTGTGGACCATGATCATCAATAAAATTCTTATCAATATGTTAAATAAATAAAGAAAATTTCAAAATGAACAAACAAGTTTTGTATTATCAAGCTCAATAATCAACCAAATAAGTTTAAAATGTAAAAATTTCAAACAATCAAATAAGTTTGAATTGAGAGCTTAATAACATTTAAACAAACCAAATTTAAGCTCAAATAAAAAAATCAAGTCAAACTTTTTGATTCATTTTAGGCTCGGCTCGACTTAGTTACTTTATCAATAAAACTTGAACACCACAAAGTTTGGCTCGGCTTGGCTTGTTTACCGTCCTAATCTTAAATATCAAAATCCAAATATTATCTTTTTACAAAACATTGAAAAACTGAATGTTCTTGCGCGGAGACCTTCGAGGGGTGAACCATCGGTGAGTTATAGAAATGTTGACCAAGTCGCCGAGCGGGGCGTCTCCCCCAACCTTCTGGACCAAATTGTCGGGCGGGGGACTCGTCCGCAGAATTGCTAGTGGCGGGAATCTTTCCTAATCTCCAAAGTCAGATCCCTGAAAGGAACAAAAAGAGAGCCGAAGAGTTAAAGGAGAGCTCCATGCGAGAGGCCTGGGGATCCCGCTCCGACGCTCAAGTCAGATCTGATCAAGCGAAAGTAACTAAAGCAGCTAAAAACAGTAAAAAGAGGAGTCTTAGAGAAAAGGAAAAAAAAAAACCTTTGGCGCCAGTGACATCCGGTCCTTTATATACCCCTTTGGGGCGCGTATTGCCAGCGTTAATGGTGTGTACTATTGAGGCATGGGTGAGCATACCACGATACGAAAGGTCTGACGTTCTCCGTACTTTTAGGGGGTATCTTGGGTACCATTAGAGATGTTCTGATCGTACTGTTGGCGTCGGAGCTAGGCCCTATCGATGTGCTAGAGGCATGGGACGATAGTAAGGTATATCCGGTCGGTCACATAGTATGCCCGACCGGAAAGATGATTCACTTGCAACGTGCTTTTGGCGGGTGAGTTGGTTCCACAGGCTTTTATAATCAATCCAACCAGGGTCGATCGGTCTGTGGTCGGACAGGAGGGTCCGTTCGGTCGGTGATTCCGGTCGGGTGGGTGCGCTCTTCCGCTAGTTCTGACCTTTGACTTTTAGTCATGTGGCGTCCGCCCGTATTGCATAGGAGCTCGGCCTAATCACCCATATCATAGTCTTCCCTTCAAGTCTGGTCGAAGGAGGCATGACCGACTGACCGGACCATTGTGTCAGTTCTCCTGGCTTGACCGGGCTTTGCTACGTTCCCTTCTGATCGGACAATAGGAGAGTGCCTCGGGAGGTGTGTGCAATAAATGCTCCTTAATACTTGGGTACTAATGATGAGCCGATCCACGCGCTGACCGGTGGTTGCTCGACGTGTGCCCCCGCCCCCACGTCGGGATGTCAAATGTCGCGACTATTGCAATGCCGACGATCCATGGGAGGCTCGATCCAATGGTTCTCATGCCCTGTCATTATGTCGGTGCCTGTAGATCCGACGGCTGAGGATCCTGCGCATTAGCTATATAAGGTTCTTGTTGGAGAAGTTTTTGTTGTTTGCTTTCACCGTAGTCGTTGTTTGAAAGACTCTGACCTCTCCGCTCGGCCCTTTCGTCCTTCAATTCAGTAAGTCGTCCCCGTTCGGTCTGAGGTCCACAGGTCTTAGTTGGTTTAGTCAGGGATTTTGTAGACCGGGTGTTCACCTCTTAGGTTATGGCTGAAGCATCGACCTCCGGTTCCTGGTACGGGTCCATGAAGTCCACCTTTACTACCTCCGATCTGGAGGAGGTCAGAGTGCAGTATGGAACTCCACTTAGTTATAAATTGATGATCCCCCGACTTGACCAACGACCCCACAAACCCCCGGCCGGGAGCGTGACCTTTTTCCTAGGTTAGTTTCAGGCCGGTCTTCGCCTTCCTATGCCTCCCTTCTTTGACTCCGTCTCCCAATACTTTAACATCCCTTTAAACCAATTGGCGTCCAATGGCTACCGACAGCTCTGCGGTTCGTACATAATTTTTAGAGTGTATGGTATCCCGCTCGATGGTCGGTCTTTTCATTTTTTCTTCTACCCTAAAATGAGAGAAGAAAGGGCCTTCTTCTTCCAGTCCCAGGCCGGGTACTATTTTTTAGACGATCTTCCGACCTCCAATGGGGGTGGAAGGACAAGTATTTCTACGTGTTCTCTCCGACCGGGTTCGAGTGGGTGAGCGGGTAGCGCGTAACTCTACCGAAGCCTCCCCGTCCTACGTTTGCCTTTAGGGAGGCACACTTGAGAGCGGACAACATCCTTGTCGACCTGAGCTTTGACTCCAAGGCATTGCTGCAGGAAGGGCTCTTCTATGCGGTCGGACTGAGCCCCGTCACGACCTGGCTATCAGCTTCCTTCGGTGGGTTACTTAATAACTGCAGTTCTGTTTATATCTAACTATTTTTTTCCCCTTCATGTAGGTTAGACCATG
>JBBUKS010051641.1:0-10095 GCA_038050645.1 Hedychium gardnerianum
TCGGACTTCTTCAACACTCGCCACGAGCGTGCGATGCCAACCGGCATGACCCATGTCACCACCTGTGCCAGTCGGCACGGGCCATGCTGCAACTCAGATGCTTCCCAGCCAGTGCCATGGCCTAGACGTACCAATTTGGCATAGTCATGGCTAACTTTTAGCCCAAAAAAGTGCCTGACATGGACCCCCCCCCTCCCCCATGGTGGCGGGCATGGACCCGTGTCAAGCTCCGGTTCACACTACAAACCAATCTTAAAATAGTCATAACTTTTGGCTCGATTGGAGTTTTAAAGCGTTCGACCTATCAAATTAAAGATAATTTTAAGATCTACAACTTTTCTTCATATTCCAACTTAAGAAAATTTGATATAAGGAGTGAAAACATGGTTTTGTGGAACAAACAATGTCTGCCATGGCCTCCTGTGGTGGCGGCCACCGCCCCGTGGTGGTAGCCTTGGTTCAGATTGCAGACCGAATTTTGAATGACCATAACTTTTCTCTAAGTTGGAGTTTTAGAACGTTCGTTATATCAAATTGAAGATCATTTCAAGATCTAAAAGTTTGGTTTAGAGTTCAAGCCAAGAAAATGAGGTCTAAAGGGTGAAAAATCAGTTTTGGTGGAGCCTAACAAATCTAATAGATCTGAACAATTTGAGGAAGGTATAAAAGGGTCAAGCAAACCCTTGCTTGACTCATCTTGGACCAAGGGGCTCCGCCCCCTTCCTGGGAGAGGGTTCTCCCCTTCTTGGGGAAACCCTAGAGCAGCCAACTTCTTCCATCAAGACGATCTATCCACCTTCGGAGCAAGGATTCTTTCTGAAGACATTTTCTGCAAATATTGCTAAGCATTTCTTCCTCTCAATTCTCTATTTTGGATTGTAATAATGCTTATTTCATTGTCTTTGTGTTGTAATTTCCTTGCAATGAAATAGACTCTTGATTTTAGGATTATGGAGTAGCCCTATTAATATGTAAGCATCTCTTTTGTTTGAATCTATAGAGTTTGCATGTTTTCTATTTGATGAAATATTTGTTTATGGTCCAGGCCTATTATGTACACACGATTTTGATGCTAAAAGAACAAGATTCATATCCCACAAGGATTTGGGGATGAAACGAAAGGAGAACCCAATCCTTCGACTCGTAGAAATTCGAGACGTGGAGGACTACCTATGAAAGTAGATCGGTATGCCACGAGGAGCAATAGATTGTCTTAGATCTTAATTGATCAGTTCCAATTTGTCGCTTTATAGTAAGAGAAGACATCTCGAGGGTTGTGGGATCATGTTTAGAGATCTCCTTAGGAAAGCAACCCTTTAGCTCTGTCTCTTTGAGAATAGACGATTAATTGGAACGAAAATACCGGTGTAGTTCCAAAAATTCACATCGGATACATAGGATAGTCTACCTACATAAATAACCATTGAGGATAGGGAACCAAATATCGATTAGGTGTTTACAATTATTGAGGTGAAATCGAAATCCTAGAATCATTTCCCCCAAGCAATTCACTCCCTCGTTTACTTCCTCCCTCTCAATTCTCTCTCTCACACTCTCTCTCTTGCAATTCCTTAAGCTCTAGTTCGTGACTTCAACAACCCCTGATTGTCTAGATAACTGTCTTCATGAACTCACTTAGTATTTAATCAACAGTCCCTATGGATTGATATTTTATTACTTGACGACACACCATGCACTTACGGTTTACACACATCAATGATCTGCTCAATCATAATCTTGATCTAGACCTTGATCAAAATCTAGATCTAATTAATCAAGATCTATTTGATCGAAATTTAATTAATTCATTTAATCAAGTTAATTCAAAATTAAATTCGAATAATAATTCAAATAGTTCAAAATTAATTAATAATAACCAATTTTGTTTTTTAAAAAGTAAGAATTTAAATTTTAAAAATTTAGAAAATAAGTTTTTAATCTTTAAAAATAAGAATTTGAAAAATAAGTTTTCAACTTATAAAATTCAAAATTTGAATTCTAACTTGAATTTTAAAAACAAAGAAAACAAGTTTTCAAATTTTAAAAATTCAAAAGATATAAGTTTTAGAAAATTAGAAAAATAAAATAATCTTTTGAAAAACAAAATTGATAAACTAGAAAAGATTATTAATAATTTTATTAACTCACAAAATCTAGACTTCGGTTATAAGTCTAAGTCAAATTAAAGTCAAGAATTCAAAATTCATAAAATAAGTTATCATCAAGTACCTTTTGATTATGAAATTAATCAATAAAATCATATTTAAAGAAAACAACAAAACTTAATAAAAAGTAGAATGTGTCAAAGTGGGTTGATACATTCGAGGATTAACACAAAGTGTATCAAATTGAGTATTTGATACATTATTAGAAAGTAAGTTTTCAATTATGATTTGATTGATATGCATTACATATTTTTCATGATCATGCATGCTTTAAATTATTTGCTATATGTCATATCATTCTATCCATACGCTTAATGTTTATCTTAGAACGGATAAATAGGAAAAATATAGGAAAAAAAGTTTAATTTTGATCAACGATATCAGAGGCTGTTGTGTGTAGGATCGAGAAAGTAATAGAGTGGGGGGGGGATATTGCTTTTAAAATTATATCATTTTAAAAACTTTAGAGTTAGAATGAAGTGGAAAGAATAATAGACAATTTCAAAAGCACATCCAAACACAATTTTGTTTTTACTTGGTTCATAGCCACGGGATGCTATTCTAAGGCCTGCGATTCCTTGGATCACTTACGAGTGAGCAAACACTACTTCTCCTTTCTGAATAATTATTCAAAGGAGGAGAAACCTCTTACAAGAATGCAAAGGTACGATCACATTTGACCGCCTCTTTTGAAATAAAAGCAAGTAATAGAAAGCAATAACAACAATACCGATAACAAAGATGTTAGCGATGTAGCTTTTGGTTGTCGAAGGAGAACAGTGGCATAATGGAACTTCTTTTGCATGAGACAAAGGCTTGAGGGCTTAAGAGTTGATTATCTTGAAGCCTCTAGTCAAGTCTTCTTTTATAGCCTTTTATCGGACGATTAAACCCATGGTTCAGTTGACTAATAAGTCGTCTGATCCAGGGTCAACCTAATCCAGATCTATTTATCGGTCGCCTGACGTACAAGTTCGGTTGACCAAACTTTGTACCCTGCCACTAGCCTTCTACCATGTCAGCATCTGGATGTCGATTCTCGGCCATGTCAACCTCGCCGAGTTTATCCTTGACCATGCAACTTGCTACGTTAGCAAGCCAAAGGTTATTCTCTACCACATCTACTTTTTGTGACTTATCCTCTTCCACATTAGTAGCCACGCCAACACTCCAAAATCCTCAACTGTCATGTCATCAGCTTATGCAACATCAGCATTCGATCGATTGATCCATCCTGTTCGATCGCTCGAATGTTCAGTCGATCAAATCTTATCATTTGGTCGCTCGAACCCTACAAAACAGAGTTAGCATAAAATATAACATTAATATTCTAAGTATGATAGTTAAATGGTAACTATTCGATCTCGACTTTGTAATCCTAGTAAGATACTTTGTTGGATTGATGCCTAAGTATGTTCCCATAGAGAGAATCTGTCCTCACTTGTCCTTAGCAGAACCTCTCTACTCCAGGAACTTACCTTTCTTACATTTTGCCAAACATTCGGTCCTCCATGTAGGATTGAAAAAGCGCTAGAGGGTTGTAGGGGTGAATAGTGTGCATATAATCTTTCTTTTTAAAACTTCTTTTCTTTTATGAGTTAGAGTAAGATGCAACAGAAAATCCAATCACACAAATGCACATTTGTTTTTACTTGGTTCACAGCCACCAACTGCTACTCTAAGACCCGCAATCCAATAGTGGATTAGTATGAGTGGGCAACAACTATCTTTCTCCTTTCCAAATAGCTATTCGTAGTCGGAGAAACCCTTTCTACAAAAGCAAGGGTGTGGTAATAAGCTTACTACCCTAATAAATGAAAGCATACAAAAAGTAAATGAGTACCGACAAAATGAGTTTGTAGTAGAGTACAGTTGTCAGAGTAGACAATGATGCAAGAGATTTCTTTCTAGCATGAACGAAGACTTGAGAAGTTGAGAGTTAATGTTGAAAGCCTTCTGATCGAGCTTCTTTTATAGTAGTGGATGGGTCAATCAAACCCATGTTCGATCGACTGATAAACCATTTGATTCTAGGTCGAACATGGGTTTATCAAACATGGAATCAAATGGTCAATCAGTAGGTCGAACATGGGTTTATCAAACATGGAATCAAATGGTCAATCAGTAGGTCGACCTACTGGACTATCCCATCAAACATTGCTGCCACAGTCTCATCAAATCAACATCACAAACATGCTAAAATCGAACATGTCAAAACCAAAGTCTTGAAGGTACAGGTTGATTATAGTTAATTCTTTTTGTTGTTAATCCTCAATGACATGTTTGTCTATGTATTTGTTCAGCAAGAGAAGACATTTTTTAAGAAGAATAAAGATGTTGTGGTAGCAGATGCATTATTGAAGCTCAATCAATTAGAGTGAGTTAGTTGGTAGCGTAGTTGCATAAGTATGTATTGCTACAACAATGATGTGTAAAACAATAATCATACTTTTTTCATCTGCATTTTACTACTCCTGAGAATAATACATATGAACGTTAAATTTTACTATCAACACTCAAAACCTACTAGAACCACCTACATGTTTAGAAGTTGCTCTATCACATATAAATTTCATAGCTGCTACAAATATAGCAGTTGTGAATATTATTCACAATAATAATAATAGTGATAGTTGTCATCTTTATTTTAGAATCTATTATAATGTTTTTGTTTGTTTATGTAGGGTTACGCTACTAAATACTATACGGTTCAATTCTACTTTTGCATTAGATATGCAATCTTTCATAACAGTATTTGATTGGACTCGTTACACCTATGACAATTGCATAAATGCATATCTTACAATTATAGCAAATGAAGCCAAATTCTTTGACACACCATATTACCCATATTTTGTGGGGTTGAGTTTGTTATAAGTATTTGACTAACTAAACTAATGTTATTTATATTTTCTTGCATTTAGTCAACTGAAAGATGTTCTTGTTTACATAGGATCTGTTGAATTGGTGCGTGGCCAAGCACTTCAACAAACTGTGAAAACTGATGAAGATAAGACCATTAGATATATCTTCTGTCCTCTTAATAATCAAGATGATCACTGACATCTAATAGTCATAGACCTCGAGGAAGGTCAATTTATTCATTATAACTCCCTGGGCCCTATAGAAAATTACACTTTTGTGTTCGAGAAAACTGTAAGTATTAAGGTATATAATCTAATACAATAAGTTTTTGATATGTATTGATTACTAATCTCATTTATGTATAGGTAGAGTTTTTTAAGAAAATAAACTAGTCATACTTTCACAATTGACATCGAGGGTTAGCACCTATTTTCTCAAGAGAGTTTAAATCGATTCAAGTCAATGGCCCCACACAAGTCAAATCGTAAGTATTTGTTTATATTTCATAAACCGCCTACAATTGGATTATTACAAGTTAAAATATTTTATCTTGCAGATTATATTGTTCTTTTTTGTGATGCACTATGCCAAGAGTTTAATGTTTCATAGATCAATTGAATTCTAACAAACTGAAATGAAAGCTTATAGATTTAAAATTAGGCATAAAATTATGATTTACAAAAATTGATTGGTGCAAGTGTGATGTTGTTTTCTATATTATATTAGTGACAAGATTACATTAGATATATTTGTATAAAAAGAGCATGATGTAGTTATGGTTGTATCACATTTGAGTTGAACGGTTCAGTATTGTTTAGTGGTCATATGTCTATTGTAGGAGCTACGATTTCATAGCTGTCACAACACAGACCTAACGTTGTAGCAACGTTAAGTCTGTGTTATAGCAGCTATTGAACCATAGATGCTACACTGTGGACTCCATGTTTCACATTCACATTGTAGCTGTAGCTATAGTCTCTTAACTGCTGCAACATTAAGTCTGTGTTGTAGCAACTACGAAACTGTAGCTTCTACAATGCGGACTCCATGTTTCATATCAACGTTGGTTTTGTAGCTGCTACAATGCTGACTCCATGTTTTATATCAACGTTGTAGCAGCTAAGGTCCCGTAAAATCTCTTTAGGGACGTAACTACTGTGACCACCATTTTGCTCAAGTAACGAAATGCATATGACCACGATACAAAAGATATATCCTAAATATGATGTCCATTTATTAACTAATATAACACGTGTCAAAATTATTGTGATATTCTTGTCTGTTGTGCTTATACAACTCAATAAATCAGTTGGTTCTCTTGTTGTTGTTGTGGTTTTAAGGTATGACAATTGTAAAATTATGCCGGATTGAGTTATGACACTAGTTTTTATTAGATTAGTATTGTGTTGAAAAATTATATTATATCAATTGTAAAATGACAAATTTTGTTTGATATCAAATTATATTGTCATTGTATTTGTAAAATGATCAAGGTTTCATAAGGGATATATTAGTTGAGTTATAACACTTGTTATATGCTTGGGAAAATATACCCTTCCATCAGCCACTTTTGGGACGAAATCAGTTAATGAACCTAGAGCATTGTAAAAATCAGGAATAAAACTTTTTTGGACGTAGGGGAGTCCCATAAACTCACTTGTGTTGTCGGATAGTGATTATAAGAACTTGAGAATTTGTAATGAGCCTCCGACTTCATCACTCATGTCGGGAATGAGTTGAAAAACAATTCCTAGGTTCGATATAGTGTATGGTTCTTATGTGTGATGGCATAAGTCTACTCAGGAGACCGATGAGTAAACAGGATTGTGTTTGGAGTCATTTGGACAATTGTATGTCCATCAACTATTTTTGATATGAAACTGGCTGACGAACCTAGGGCATTGTAAAAATTAGGAATACATTTTTTTCCGGACACATGGGAGTCCCATGAACTCACTTGTGTTGTCGGATATTTACTATAAGCCTCTTACAATGCTCTTAATCAACTCTTGGGAGAGTTGGCCTTTCATTTTTTCATATTTAAACAAAACACCCCTGCCACTTTCCAAGTATATCATCAGTATTTTGGTTGAACAGTTTTAATTGAGTCTGCCAAAGAGAAAGCATGCATATCCTTAGAACAATCATTTGATGAAACTACTTACAGATCAACTAGAATCAAAAGATACATTAACTGATGAATTTTTCTTAATGGCGGTTGAACTAAGAACGTTGGGTTGATGAGTCTCTCGTTGTGAGCACTTCTCGGTTTACCTTATTTACCCCAGGATTAGTCACCGTAAGTTGGATACCTGGTGCCAACTATAAATAAAAAATAAATACATGAACAAATATAACAAACCTTGTCAAGATGAACATGACCAACAAGGCCTGAAGTTGTCCTTGATCTATTTGGAAAATCTATTTTCTATCTATATTTGAACAACAAAAGTGAAGTTAATAATAGTAGGAAAAATATTTTATATAAAATAATAAAAATATAACAATAAAAAAGTGCAACAAAATCCTAGAGGAATAGTATAAAATAGTTCATTTACCCTATTGACAATTATAAACAATTAAATTATTAGCATGTAATTAAAGAATTAAAGCGAGAATTGGAAGAATTCATACTCAATAGAGAAATTGCGAGGAAAATCCTTTAAACAAACCTTTTTCAAGCCATTGATAACAACATAAACTACCTTTTCCTTGCAGAATCTCTTCTGGTAGTAACAATCATTCAAGTACAAGATCACTCGGCGATCTGAAACATCATTTTTGTAGACAGTCTTACAAAGATAAATTTCCTGTATGATGCCAAAAAGGAGATAAAGTTTATTGAATATCAATCTATAAATAATTGTACAACAACTAGATTAGCACCTTCAAACTTGAAAGATTTGTGTTTCAATATCTTTTTTGCTACCGTCAATCTGTACTCCCTTATGGTACCTTGGTAGAAATCCAATTGTCCTCCAAAAAATAGTGCTTCCACAAATCACAACACAAAAAATGCACAATCATAACTGCAAGGAGACAATGCAGAAAACATTTAGTATGAGACCATCCATACTATTTTCATAATTGACCTAATGTTAGGACTTATGAGGAGATTTGCTTTCGACCCTGTTGTGTCCGAGTCTTCAAAATTTTTTTCCTTTTTACCATATCCTCTAGTCTAGGGTGCCAAACATCATAATATGACTTGCTCAATTTCTTAAAGAATTGACACTACAACCAATACAATAAATCATGTTAACAAACATTTGCTGCTACGACTATATTATAAGCTACAAGTCATAACCACTTACATTTTGTTTAAATTGGTTGGTATTGTCTTTACTCTTCATAAGGGAATTATAGTGTTCAATATCATGGAGGTGCAAATCAAACACAAATAGGTGTTAATGACGTTCCTCCACATTTATTGGACAGAATATGTATGTTATTGCCTCTTCTATTCTATGGATTTTAAATATTTGATTAAAAGCCTCTGCATCCATTCTTCTAAACATTTCCTATGTAAATAAGTCTGTTAGAGCAAACTACGCTAGTATTTATGTCATATCAAACTCATGGGTTTAGTAAACCTACAAGGAATCCGCCTGGACAGAATATGGATGGATAGGCTTCTCGACCACTATGCTTCCACTCATCAGCCAAGACAACAAAATATGTCATCATGCATTCCCCATCAGTGAATACATTCCAGTCTAAAATTTGTGAGAATGTAAACAATTAGAGGTGGATTGAGTCGTTTGACTAGATTGGTCGTTCTGTGTGACTACACCAACAAATAGAAATCACAACCCTCTGAATTGCATGGTAGGAGTACAAGGTATAGGAACAAATATTTGGGTATCTACATAATTAACACGAGGTATCAGCACAGTCATCTCACCTTAATTTTTCAAATGTCTGCATAGTTTCAGCGATATCAGGATTCAAGTCTTGCACAAAATGTTCATAGACTTGCTGCATAGGTGTATCATCCACAATGTTATATGACAATTCTGCATTTGTAAGTGCACTCTAATACTGTATGCGATAAATACAGTAATAACCATGTATTTTTCATACATTGCCTTGATAATCTTATTCTTCATCTTTAAAAATTCATCAGTTGTGATTAGGGATGATGCATTTACAATGTCCTTGCCTTTCCCATGATGAAGCTCTTTAGCTACACCTCCCTGACCTAAAGGCTCCTTAGCCCTTTTTTTCCTTTAACACCCTCCTCTTCTTCTAGCTTTATAGGCCCATTGTCTTCAATTCTTTTATTATCCACCTTCATTTGTTTGAGTGGTCTTGGAGCCCCAACCTTTTTTCATGCGAGAGTCTTTCACTTAGTGTAGGGGGGAGCAAAGGGTGTTACTGTACTGACCTGTTACATTCCTGTGGAGCCTATAAGTTCTAGCTTGGACTGATCAACAACCTCCTGCGATTTGTATCTCTGTCGAAGGTGAGATAATTTATTCTCATAGCCACCAATTTGTAGAGCTCCTTGTCTGAGCTAAGTATCCTTCTTAGCAATTAACGAATCCTTTTCAATTGACAAACTCACAGTTTTTACTATTTGTGCTTTTTGCTCATTAAAAGTATTGTCACTTTGCCTTATGACTTGAGCCATTTTCTGTTTAACATCCTCCACACTTTGAAGTAGATCTTGAATTTGTTTTTCCTTTTCCTAGATCTCTAGGTCTTTAAGTTTGATGCTGGCATCGGATTCTGTAGTAGCACTTGACAAATTTTGTGTTAAATTTCAATATCTCACTGCTTTTGCTTGCACTCACTACAGTCTACCTTAACGGGCCACTGCAGAATAAATTCTTGAGACTGAACTGTTGCTCCTCCGACGTCAAACTTAGGTTGTTGAGGTGGTGGAGAATGGTGTGCCACCAAAATAGTGTTAGTAGAAGTCCTAGAGTCAATTATGTGATGATTGACTAAAGACTTTTTGTATCATATTCTATTATTAATAAAGACATGGGTTTTGGTTATTATACTTACTTTGTATTAGTGTCAAATAACTAAGTATAATAATGTCCTTGGGTAGCTAGTT
>JBBUKS010051651.1:0-10095 GCA_038050645.1 Hedychium gardnerianum
TCTCCAATAATATCCAGTCACTTCTAGAAAGCTATAAACTTCCTGTATTATTTTCGATTGCATCCAACCGGTAACAGTCTCCATCTTCAAAAGATCCATCGATAACCCTCTACTAGAGACTACATGACCGAGAAATCCTACTGATAACAGCCAAGATGCATATTTAAGACATTTTGCATAGAGATGTTCTCGTCGAAGCATCTCCAAAATTATGCGAAAACATCGTGCATGCTCTAACTCTGACCGAGAGTAAAACAATACGTCGTTCATATAGATAGTGAGTCATTCTGTACAGTAACTATAATATTGAGGTCGTACCCAGAATAGACTCAATCATAAACTCCACTTGCTTTTTCCAGGGCAAACCGGGGAGTCCTTCCGGAAATACGTCCGGACATTCTTGAACTCTAGGAACATTCGAAAGCTTTGATGTACCATCTTTCTCAGCCTTAATCAAAGACTGAAGATATTTCATCCTCTTTAGTCCCAAACAAATTTTCAACGAGTATTCTAAAAGTCGGAAGGTGACTACTCTCACTCAGCAGTCCACCATACCCTAGAGGGTAATCAACCAATCCCTGTCCAGGATGATGTCCTACTCTGTCATAACGAGCACCTGTAGATCTTCTACCAGTGCATGACTATCGAAGTCCAAGGGCTTCTTAACTAATGATCAAAACCTCCCGAGATGGCAAAGGTACACAAAATCATGTGATCAGTGTAAGACTTCTACCAGTTCTTACACGACAACGATCCATCTAATGCCTCTCAAAGACATCATGAATTACACATTCAAGTAATGGACTGATCCCGAAGATCGTCCTCTATATCATCCACCAAGTAATGACCTGATCCCATTGGTGGTATGCAACTAATATAGTCTTCTCTGCGTCTGTACAAGTCGTGTACTCATATGTGCTTCGACGGTTATCTAACCACGCACAAGCGACCCAATGGTTGTATCTCCCTGAGAATAGAGTAACATGATCTTTTATCGACCGATCAATAATGACATACAATATCTAACCACCACCCAGCTAGCTAGTCTTGATTGGTACAATTGGTGATATTCTCCTGAGACTATAATCCCGAACCTCTTAAAGGTATGATGAGTCTGACTCATGCTATCAAACTCATCCTCAATCAGAAACCCTAGAAAACTCAACTGACAGCAAGAGATCCAGGTCTTATTGACACAACAAATCATCTTCGTGGTCATTTCGGACCACGGTCACAAATAATAACAAATTCTACCTCAAATCATACCTAACACAGGCAATAAGGTAGGAATTTATAGAAATAAAGATTATCTGCTGCACAACTTACCTCTTATTGCTTGGAGATATCCTGCCGCTGCCATGTCCCAAAACTCGAGAAAATCACATCGATAAAATCAATCACGATAACCAAAACACGAAAAACAGGCTTTCACAACTTGGGCTCTAATACCAAATAAATTGTCACGCCCCGGGAGGATATTTATCCGACGAAAATCGGACAGTACCTCCCCTGTACGGCTGACAATATCTGGGATACAGTATACATCAACACACAAAAATACCCAATATGGGTATATACATCCATACACAGTGCAATAACAATAAGAAAAATAAAATAATACCCCACATGGGTATTCACAATCCCAGCAATGTATAGAAATGATATAAATACCCACACTCGGGTATTGCACAACCACGTAGAGTATAAGATAAATACAATAAACAGAAATAATGGTCTATGCGACCAGAAAACCAAAACTTACTATTGCGAGCCGACCCGACTTCAACACCAAGTACACTATCTAAAACACATTCGAAAAATCTGATACAGATAACTAAATACAATACAAGAGAAATACATAAATACGAAAGCTGAAACAAACCATAAACTTTGAAGTTAAATTCGAAAGTCGATGTGATAGGGACAGCGTGGAGAAGATATCCCCCAAGCGACCCAATCAACAACCTGTTGACAAGGAAATAACAAAAGAAAGCAGGGGTGGTGAGTACAAACGAAATACTCAGCGGATATAAGACAGATAGTGCATGGTCAATAACAAGTACAATAACTCTTGCAAAAGTTATTCTGTGAGTGTGGAATAACGGCGCAGCAGTATGATCGAGAAAGCTCTTGCAAAAGTTATTCTGTGAGTGTGGAATGAGAGCTTCTTTTATCCATGCATGGGGGCACCCCCTATTGATCTGGGGCGCCTCCATTGAAGTTGATCCGATCCGCTCACTTCGGTGAGTTATCTACTTGGGGGCGCCTACATGTTGATGAGGGTGCCTCCATCACCTCAGCTAAGGCGTCTCTATCAACCAGGGCGCCTCCATCCTGTTGATACTTCATCCTCGAAGTTTTATCCTCATGGGGGCGCCTCCATCCACCAGGGCGCCTCCATTTCTTCACTGAGGCGCCTCCATCCATCAGGGCACCCCCAATGCCCAGAGTCAACCAGGGCGCCTCAATTCATCAAGGCGCCTTCATCACTGAGCACTGTTCATCCGAAGTTGATTTTTGTTTAACTATTGTAAAACATGTTAGTACAAAATATAGCTGAATGAAATGCATAGTATGACTTAGACCACATCTAGGTCTAGTCTAATCTTAGCTTAGACTTCTAAGTTGGATTTAAATTGGATCAACGCCTAAGTCCCAATTGGGACTCGTCCTCACTGGATCTCTCTCCTCCAGTGCTTACCTTACTTACCGATTGTCGAGTAACCTCCTCGACGTCCAATCTTTGACCCACCAGGTCTTCTTGACAGAATCCCATATCCGAACTTCAACCAATCATCTGGTCCTCCCTGATCCGACTAGATTTCCTTCCAGCTGTCTGGTCCTCTCTGACTCAACTGGACTTCCCGCCAATCGTCTGATCCTCTCTGACTCGACTAAACTTCTGCCTGGTATCTGGTCCTCTAGATCCGTCAAGTTAGTTAGTTTGCACACTTAGCTCAAGGGGTTAGATAATAACTATTATGATCGAATGAATTTAGATATCTCCACAATGGTATAATATTATCCACTTTAGACCTAGGCCCTCATGATTTTGCTCTTAGACTCTACCCAAAAGGCCTCATATCAATGGAGACATTTTTCCTTATAAGCCCATGATCTTTCCCTTGTGTTTTCAATGTAGGACTTTGTTTGCAACCTTGCAACCCCAACAACAACAATCTACTAGGACTTCCTTGCCTTGCCGCAACTAGGACTTTCTGCCTAGTGTCTAGTCCTCTTGATCCGGATACGAGAGTCTCACTTCCTTTGTTCGAGGTCAATATTCTACTCACATAGCTCGATTAGACTATAACTCTTGTGCACAGTCAGCGGTTAGACCTTCTGGCAGTCCGGGTTATGATATCAATTGTTAGGATCGAAGAAATTTAGATATCTCTACAATAGTATGATATTATCCAATTTGGGACTAGACCCTGATGGTTTTACTCTTGGGCTCTATCCAAAAGACCTCATACCAATGGAGATATTTTTTTCTTATAAGCCCATAATCTTTTCCATGTGTTTTCAATATGAAATTTTGTTTGCAACCTTACAACCCCAACAACAACAATCTAACTTTAACCTATCATTATATATCAAAATCCTAAATTAAACTATTAATACAAACTACATCATCTCTTAAAAAACTTCTTAGCCCAACTAGACATTGTTGTACGGAACAACATATTTTGACGTTGTGGTGGAAGCTTCTGAAATATTATCTCCACACCTTCTTCAAATCCAACCGCTAGCATTTAATCAACTTCATCCATAACCACATATTGATCTCTCACCTCTCTCACCTCTGGAGTTGCTCAAGCAGCTCAGACTGTTGCCACTGCAACAAATTGTCTAGCAACAGATAATGGATCTAGAGGGTGTCTTGTCTGAGCCCGCATCATAACTAGAATTCCTACTTCATCAGTAATTGAAGAGGATGAATATCAAGTAATAGTCTTATCTGAATACTGAATAAATTGGAGCGTCAGATCGACGCAAGGCGAGATGATGAGGAGTGGGGCTTCGTCGACAGAAGAATCAGGCTGTTGATTACCGTCGGACAAAGTGAGCTTATGGTCTTTGATCAACGCTTCGCCTGAGTCAATCTCCTCTTCGTCATAAACTAGATTATTAGTCGCTTCGATCTCGTCTCCAATTTGATATCGAGATTCCTCTTCAATTTCTTCTGGGTCAATCTCCTCACGAACAATTAAAGTCACAGGGACATAATCATAAAGTACCTCGTCAACTTCTTCCTCCAAATCATCTTCACATCCGTCAAGATCATCTTAGGCGTCGAAGCTATCGTTCTCCATGGTAAAACTTAATCGTCCTTGGAATAAAGTTTGAGTGTACCCAAAAGAAAGAAAGTGATCTTTCATCTTTTTCTTTAGCTTTTCCCAATCCTTAATCTTGGTTTTGCCCTGTCTATCTCATGAGCACCGCAAGTGCTCCCACCACGCCGATGCTCGATCCTTGAGTCTGATGACAATCAGATTTACCTTCATCTGATCCAGAACTTGCCTATAGTCGAAGAACTGCTCCACTTTGTTGATCCAATCAACAACATTCCCTATCTGTGTCATACCAAAAAAAAAAATTGGTAGATCAACTCAAAATTCGAGGTCCCCATGTCGATCCTCATGAGCTTTACTATCTCATGCCGCCTCATCTAGACATTGGGTTAAATCTGCGACTTGCCTATGTAAATCCTCAATCATCAACTATCTTTCACGGTGCTCGACTTCCTCCGTCGGAACTTACATGCTGCGACCAGGACCACGACAACCTTCCATTGGATCTAATGCTTGGCTTCCTCAAATCGAACACTATCAGCTCTGATACCAACTGACGTCGGGCAAGATAGTGATTATCCTACGGGCTGATGAGAAGATAAATTTGAGGAGAATGTAAGAAGAGAAAATAACCGTCTTCTAGGTTTTTCCAACAAAAATAATTTTTTTTATTATATTAGAGGATTAATTTCATACAGCTAAATATGATTTTTATATAAACTCCAACCCTAAGACTCAAACAAAGGAAAGAAATCCTAATATATGAGTCACAATTCCTATTTTGTAAAAAAATGAAAGAAATTCTAAAAGAAAAAAAAATCCTAAAAATTATAAATGGACTCAAAATCCTAAAATATATAAAAAAAAATAAAAATTATCAAAAATACCCTAAAGACCAAAAATACCTTAAATATAAAAAAAATCTGAAAATTATAAAATTATCAAAAATAATAATAATAATCTATAAATCTTCTTGCATCATAAATTGACTTCCATTTTTTGATTATATTTTTTTTTTCTTTTCTTCAGTAAGTGCCAATCTGAGAATGCAGTTATTCTCCTTTGATCTATATTGATGCTCCTCACATTCGCCACTCTGATCATCCCTGTAGATTTACTTGCGTGTGTCTGTGTCAGACAATCAAAAGACATGACCTCAAGACGCAGCCTGAGAAGACTAAGCGCCCATGACTTCGGGAAAATAGCGGATTGAGAACAATCCCTTTTAGATGCATCTCCGAAAAGACTAAACACTCATGACTTCAGGAAGATGACAGATTGAAAATTACTCTTTGGGTACATCCCGAAAAGACCAAACGTCCATGGCTTTGGAAGTCATCTTGATTTCATGGCTTCAACGTAGGAGCATCCCCACTTGGGAACATATTCAGCTCGTCATCTAGGCCACAATAACATCCTCCATGAGAATATCTCCCTTGGACTTCACCCTTTCGATTGTTTTACTTTATCATCTCTATTAATATGTTTCTAACTAACAGTCTAGTAAGGAACGTTGTCAGCCAAGCCGCGAGAATATTCCCTTGTGAAAATATCTCTCTTGCACTCCAATCTCTCTCGCAAGTTTGCTAAATCACCTCCGCTAACTCTCCTTGAGTCAGAAGTTTAGGTAATGGGCTGACTTGGCTGTGCTATGAGAACGGAAATAACAAGAAAGTTATAGGGATAGCAGTAGTTGATGGAACAAGAGGACAACAGCAAAAGGGATATTTATCAAATTCGATAAATAAGAGGAAGTCAGTCATGTACCTCTCAGAGACATAAGGTCCTGTCTCCAACATGCTAGGATCACATAGTGTCAAAGTATGTCCCTCACATGTAGTGACAATCGCCCCCATTCTTGAAGTTGACTTCTGTACATACTACAGGAAGATGACTAAGGCAGGTGGTTGTCCACGTGAAGCTTGACCTCGCCTCTATATTAAACAGAGGAAGCTCATTGAAGAAGGGATTGACTCAACAAATTAGACAAAGAGCATTGTAAGTAATTAGGGATGAAGACAGTGGGTTAATATAGTCAATTACTATTCTTTTTCTATCTTAACTTCTATCTTAGCCCAAGTCCTTTTCCAACGGAAGACACTCTGGCTAACAGTTTATCAAAGCTCTTCCCTCTCTTTTCCAATTCAAGTCTTTCTCTCAAGGGAGACGACTTTTGTCTTCAGCAATGTGCTGACTTAAATATCGGAGGAGCAAAATCGACGACGCTAGTCCCCACTCATCGCTGTTGATATTACATATCAAATAAACAACTTGAGCACAATAGGTCACGAGAGGAATTGCATAGAAGCAACAAATCATAGAAGATCGGAAGCTCTAGGAGGTGAACCAAGTCTACGGATTGGAAGCTCGCCGAAGTCCCGCTTGGCTACTGAAGATCAAAGACTATACCAACGTAGACCCGAATTAGATGGTGAGGCCAATAAAAAGGACTGGGAGCAAGAAGGAGATTTGGACAGCATCACATAGTGTTCCCCGAAACTTCAAATTAGCTCAGCATCTTTTATTGGATGAATAATAGCTCATATCTAATTAGTTTAAGGAAATTGTACGAGCTTAATTTCTGGTCACAGATTACAAATAAACCACGCCGTTTTGATCTAAGCAAACGCCTGGTTTTGTGCCATTGCCGTGCAAATTTCCTCCTTTTTGCTTCACAAGGTGATCTTGTCCATCTCCCTCCTCAAGGCATTTGCCCTCACGAGGCTGCCAATGGTGTTGACCGCGAGCTTGAGGTCGTCGAGGGGGTTGCCCGGCACCACCTTCTTGTACAAGTAGCTGTCGAAAGTCATCTTCTGCACGTACTCGTCGGCGCACATCTCCACGAAGGCCTCCCGCGCCGCGTTCGACCGGTAGAACAGCTTCTGCAATACGTCGAGCACCTTGTAGGTCGGCCAGTACATCTTGTCGAACTTCGCCAGGTACTTCCTCAGGTCGCTCTCCTCGATCATCCGGCTGCCGTTCTCCGACCCCTCCACGATGGCTTCCGCGCACATCAGCCCGCTCTTGGCCGCGAAGTAGATCCCTTCGCCGGAGCACTTGGTCACGTAGCCGGCTGCATCTCCGACGAGCGCTACTCTTCCCAGTACTCTGTTTCATGGGTCATGCTTCAGATTGAGTAATGAACGACGAGGTAGCGGTGGATACAGGAAGCATACCTTCGGGGGCGAGGGTGCTCGGGAATAGGGTGGGCCTCGACGCGGATGATGGTGCCGCCCTCGATCTTGTCCTTCGCCCTCAGCCGCGTGGCCGCCTGGAACTTTTTGATGTCGGTCTTGTGCGTGACGGTGCCGGTGCCGACGGCCACGTGGTCGCACTTGGGGAACACCCACCCGTAAAAGTCCGGCGAGACGTCGTCGCCGACGTACATCTCCGCTCGCTCCTTGTAGTACTCCATCTTCGATTCTGGTATCTTAACCCGCTCCTGGAACGCGATCGCGTACTCGTACTCCCCCGCCCCGATCGATTTCGCCACCCGCGAGTTCGCCCCGTCCGCCCCCACCACTGCGTCCACCTCCGCCGTTCTCTTCTCCCCTGCGCCCCGGCCAGAGTATTCGGTGTACGTAATTCTGTAGCTGCCACCGGGACCCTCCGGCTGATCCAGCCGCAGGAACAACCCGTTGATCACCGACGCTCCCGCCACTGCGGCCCGATCCCGGAGGTACGCGTCGAGCACCTCGCGGCGCACCATCCCGATGTACTCGTCCGGGCCGAGTGTCCGCCCGATGTCGACGGCAACGTTGGAGGGTGAGATCATCTTCATCTTGGTCACGCGCCGGTCGATCAGGTCGAGGGGGAGACTGAACTCCTCCACCATACAAAGGGGGATCGCGCCGCCGCATGGCTTGCAATTGTCCATTTTTCGCTCGATAAGAATCGTCTCAACACCGCCCTTCGCAAGCGCCTCCGCTGCCGCGCCTCCTGCTGGGCCTCCGCCCACCACCGCCACCCGCAGCTTGCGCCCATTGAGGCGGGGACTCGCCCGGCTAGCGCGGACCGCGAGGCGACGTCGTGGAGCAGGCGGCGCATACTTGACCGACGCTGCGCCAGAGGCTCCGAGCAGGTGAGTGTCGCGGCGGAGGTCGGAGAAGGGGCGGAGGGAGTCGCCGGCAGCCGAACGGACAGCAGTGGACAGAGAGGCCATCTTGGCTCGGATTCGATGCTTCCGACTGGGCTTTTCCGATATTTGTGCTCCCCGGCGCGGAGTGTGGATAGCGTCCCGGGGATTTCGTGGATCTGAACCGTTGGATGGGAGGGTTGGACGCTTCGGATCCGATGTGGATGAGGTGATGAGATTTTTCTCTTATAAATTTTCATTAAATTATTTTCGGATAATATAACTGGTTAAGGGCAGGCCACGTAGCACATAGCACGGGCAATGCGATGCCTTCGACACTTGGGCCCACCAATGGAAGTCTACACTGAACACCACCAAGTTTTTAGTAGAAATTTTCTCTCTTATTTCACGTTTCACAAAAAGCGAAGGTCAGTGCTTTCATCAATTCGTCTTAAGATAGGGAGACATCAAGTTTTTAGTACAATTTTTGTCTCTTGTTTCACGTTTCACAAAAAGCGAAGCTCGGTGTTTTGATCAATTCGTCTCAAAAAAGAGGAGATAAATCTTCTCCTATCTTACTTAAGGTTGATCCCGTCTAAGAATATAATATATGATTTTTTAATTTTCTTGAATAAAAATTAAATGGGTTAAAAATTTCCTCATGATAAAAAAAATTCTTGAAAAAGAGAGGTAGAAAAAAGATATTTTATAAAAATAGTCAGGAGGATTTTTAACGTGCATTTTTCGATGCTCATGTCAGTTGAGGTGAAAAATATATGAATGACAATTAAAGTTTATAGATGACAGAATTTTATTACACACGTACTTCCGTTTATAAAGATGACTCCTTTTATATTATCGAGATCATGAAGATCATTCGTGTTCATTTACGATATTCCCCGCAATATTTTTCATAATTAATTAATCTCTTAATTTATCATTTAATGATATTTTAATTTATTATTTAATGATCTCTTAATTTGTCATTTAATGATCTTTTAATTTATCTTTTAATGATGTTTTTAAAGACGTTTGATTTTTTTTACATTTGAAATAATTATTTATCCGTTATAGGAAGATATAAGAGTCTTTACGATGATTATCTTTTTGTGTTTAATATTTTTTTATGATCAGTAAGATGCTTTAAAAGAAGAGTTATAGGAGCCTGGGCTATATGAGCCGGGACTGAAGAAGTCGGAGGTTACAGGAGGCGGAGGCTGAAGAAGCTGGGGGCTACAAAAGTCAAGGGCTGAAAAAGCCAGAGACTAGAGAAATCGGGAGCTAAAGAAACCGGGGATTAGAGGAGACAGGGGCTGAAATAACTGAGGGTTGAAGAAACCAGGAGCTACAGAAATCGGAGGCTGAAAAAATTGGAGACTGAAGAAGCCGAGGATTACAAGAGCCGGGGGGGCTGAAAAAATCAAGGGCTAGAGAAGTCGGAGGCTGAAGAAATCGGAGACTAGAGGAATCGGAGGCTGAAGAAACCGAGGACTAAAAAAACCGGGGGCTAAAAAAATTGGGAATTGAAAAAACCGGGAGCTTTAGAAAAGCTGGGGGCTGAAAAATCGAGGGTTACAAAAACAAAAAATTATAAATCATATTTTACTGATACTTAACCTCTAACTATCACACGTCACTCAATGAATATCCTCCCTTTTCCTCTTACTTAGCCATCAACCCATTTGACGAGGACATATATCTTCCTCGTCACAGCCAGCCTTCTCT
>JBBUKS010051662.1:0-10094 GCA_038050645.1 Hedychium gardnerianum
TTTATTAATACAAGAATATGATACAATGAGTCCTTTAGTCAACCATCACATGATTGGCTCTAGGACTTCTACTAACATATTCTTCCTTTGAGACTGTATACCTTTGAGTTCCTGTATACTTTATTGTTTATGCACTATCTTCTTATACCCGCTGAGTATTTCTTTTATACTCACCACCCCTGCCTTCATTTATTTTTTCCAAGTTTGTAGTAATATGTTGATTGGGTCTCTTGGGGGATATATTTCTGCGTCGTCCCATTCATATCAGGCTTCGGTTTAATTCCCATTCATTTCAGTTTATTTTGCTTCTGCATTTGCTTATTGTACTGACATTGTAATAATTAAGTTATATCTGGACTTTTGGGTTTTCTCTAGTTATGTACTTAATCTCTTAAGTCAGGCTGGCTTGCAGTTATATTTTCGGATTTCATGGTCGAGTAGACCTTATATTGTTCTTACTCTGTTTGGTTTGTGGACTCATACCATGTTGGATCTGTGATTGTCACAAGAGAGTATCGTCCATATCCACAGACATGTGTACTTCCGGGATGTGACAAAAAGAGGGCTTAGGGTTTAAGTAAAATAGGAATCGGGTAGAAAATATTAACTGGTTTAACTTATAACTTATGTTTTAATCGATGCAAACTTATTACTTTTGTACTTAGCAAATCTAATTTTTTTATAACTTATTACTTCATCGAATAAATATTATGAAGTCAAATGTCACTTAAAATTAGAAGTGAATCCCGCTTTTATTAATTGATGAAGTCTAAAATGATATTTACTTCATCAGTTTTATAAGCGAAGTTGATTACCATATATTACTTCATAATTAATAATCGCTGAAGTAACCAGTGGCGAAGTCTTTCATCAAAATTCTACTAGTGTTCATAATTAATCATTAATTACCAATAGATTATGAGTGACACCTAGTAGTACATCATGGTCTTCAATTGATCAAAAAATCAACGGTTGATCCCAGAACTATTTCTGAACCCTTCAGCAGCTATAGTGAGTCATGCCTTATTTCTTCCACTCGTCTTATACCCACTTGGTTTAGGACATGGTCTATGTGTCAGTCCCCATTAGGTTGACTACGTCATACCTAGCCCAAGTTATACTTCCTTGTCCTATGGATTCAAATTACTCAGACATGTATCTAAGAGTACCAGACTCTTGACATGTAATGATTTGACCAAAGACTTCGAGTAATAATCCTAACAAGTGGTCATAGGGTATACTTCTCCTTATGCAAGGAGCAGTGAATCCTCTGTGGGCTATTCAAATACCTTCGGGCACTTTGACTTATACCCAATTATCGCGTACCCACACCTCTTTGGAGATGTATCGACTAAGATGTGAAAGTATAAGTCTCCATGACCAAGGTGAATTGAATACCTCAAGTCAAAGGAAACTCGCACTTAATCTATAATGAGATCTTCATTTACATATCCATATGTGTAAAGAATCATATGAAGTCTCATGGCAGGTCACTCCAATAAACTAGCCCTTAACTAGCATCCATGTTTAACTCTCGACATCCAATGTCTCCAGCCAGTGAAGAGCAGCTGCTTGGATAAACCAAGGAGTATAACATGTGCTAGTCTCTATGAATCATTGATGTCTGAACTCATCAATTCATCAACCAAGGAATATTTCAATACATTTATAATTACACATGTAGAGATACTCACTAGTTGTGATCCAATCACAAATTCTCTCATGCTATGAATTGTATTGCGGACATTCAGTAAATGAGTTTTAGATCCAATCATATACATAAAGAATGTACACTCAAATAGTGAATCTTTATTTATCCAATAAATAGCACATATCATAAGACGATTATCTTAGGACATCTCTCAAATATAACACTATGATCCAATATAGGTCAAGTAGAGCTTTATCTATGTTCTTTGCTTCTATTTTGAATATCAAGGCTATTTGACTTAAATTTCGGTGGGTGGATCTAGTTCGGACTCCTAAGTTTGGGTCTTCTATAATATGTTCAATTGGATGATTAATGCTGGTCCTAGTTGTTTTTATAGTTTGATCTTTAACTTGATTTCGAGGTTGATTTTCATCTGACTCATGTCTAGTCTCTCTTAAGATATTTCTATTTATTCTATCAATTTCCAATTGAATGGATTGGTCTGTTTTGGTTGAGTCTTCATCATTAAAGGTTACATTTGAGGTTTCTTCAATTTTAAGGGTTTTTTTATTATAAATTCTATATCCTCTAATATTTGTTGCATATCCTACAAATATTCTTTCATTAATTTCACTTGAAAATTTTGGTAGATTATCTTTTGTGTTTAAAATAAAAGCTTTACGTCCAAATTTTTTAAAGTATTTAATTGAGGGTGTTTTATTAAAAAATAATTCATACGATGTTTTTTGTTTAGTTTTATTAATATGAATGCAATTTTGAATATAACAAGCTGTGTTAATTACTTCTGCCCATAAATAGCTTGGTAAATTAAACTCAATTAACATTGTTCTATCTACTTCTATTAGGGTTTGGTTCTTTCTTTCAAGTAGGACATTTTGTTGTGGAGTTCTTGGACATGAAAATTCATGTTTGTAACCATTATCTAGACAAAATTCTGTGAATATGTAATTATCAAATTCTCCTCCATGATTACTTTTAATTTTCTTAATTTTAGTATTCATTTCATTTTCTATTTGTTTAATAAATTGAGTTAGTTTATTCAAGATTTCATCTTTATATTTTAAAAAGTATGTCCAAGTAAATTTTAAGAATTCATCAATAATTACTAGATAGTATTGACTTCCATTTAATGATTTAACTTTGTTACTCTCAAATAAATCCATATGAATTATTTCTAGGATATGAGTTTTTTTATTTGAGTTGGTTGATTTATGGGTTGATCTAGTTTGTTTCCCCTTTTTACATGCATCACAATTTAAATCATCTAGTTTGATTAATGTTGGTAAACCTATAACTAATCCACATCTAATTATTTTCAACAAATGTCTAGCATGAGTATGAGCTAGTCTCCTATGTCATAGCCTAGTTTCCTCTTATTGTGAAATAAAACATGCATGTGAGGAAGAAGGTAAACTAATAGTGTAAATATTATATTTTCTAGTTCCTAGCATGGTCAATTTAGGTTCCTTAGTAGATTTAACAATACATTTGTTAGATAAGAATTCTACTTTATAACTAGTACCATAAAGTTGACTTATACTAAGCAAATTGAAGCTCAAATTTTTTACAAATAATACTTTCTTAATGAATAATTTTGAATTTAATACTATGTTACCTAACCCGAGTGCTTTCAACTTTCCATTGTTTACGAAGCAAATTGTCCCCATTTCTTTGAGTTTGAGTGAAGTAAACATTTCTTAGTTCTTGGTCATGTGTCTGGAACAACCGCTGTCCCGCATCCATTCATGTTGGATTTGAATTACCTAGGTTTTTGAGTCTTTCTGACTCTACTTCTTTGTTTTCGATACTTAGCTTTTCCCAAAGTTCATTCGCATCTTTGAAGGGTCAGACTTTCTCAAGTTGAGATAGAGTCAGACCACATAGAATTATAGTGGTCGCTTTTGCATTTGATTGAGCTTCTTGCTTCATACTATTTGTTCATAAGTCCAACTAACATAATTCACCTTTTGTGTCTCTTGGCAGGTTGGTTCCATTCTATATTCTTTTTCCAACATTATGAGTTGGTCTTAAGAATGTCTTCCATCCTTCTCCTCCAGCTAGCAAAGTTATTGCCATCGAAGAGAGGAGGACAAGTTGTGCCAAATCATTTCTGCATAGACATTTTTCAAGATGAGCAAACCTTGGGTTAGTAGCATAGTAATAATAGAGCACATAAATTTATTCAAGTTGTAGTTAAAGTCTGGGATAGGGATTTGGTTTGGGTTGGTTGTAGTTAGGCTTGGATTTGGTTTGGGCTAGGCTCGGATTATTAATTGATTTGTTCTCACTCAAAGCACAAAGTTCGCCCTATGTTAGATTCAGGCTAATCAAATAGGAGTTTTCTAAGTTAGCTTCCATGTAATGGCGATGCACAAGGGTCTTCTTGATCGGAACAATAGCCACTTCCTAAGATAAAGCTAACTTAAGAATCTAGCACTAAATCAACTTTAATACAACGTCTTAGTCTAACTAGTTTAGAATGAGATGAGTTAGCTTCAACTAGTTCCACTTGACTAGATGCACAAGGTAGGGTATTTCTTACCCAACCTAGACACGCACCTAACCAAACTTTCTTAGCGTACTATCAACTCAACCCACTCTGATACCAAATTTTAGGATCGAATTTCGAAGTTAGAGGGGGGGGGGAGTGAATAGCGTTATGGATTTTATGAGCTAAAAAATAGAAATAATAGAAACAACTAACAAACATAATAGCAGAAGCAAAGTAGCACAACGAAAATTAAAAACTAACTTAGTAGTTAATAAGTTAAACCAAAAATTGACATGCACAACAATAAAAATAAAAAATGATTCTTATTTCTTAATTTCCCCATTCTAGAAAGCCTTTGGAAAGGTGGAGAAACCTTACAGAAAAGGAATATAAAAATTAAGCACAAATAAAACAAATATGACAACATAAGAAATATATACCCTAGGTGTTGTCGATCAGAAATGAAGCGCGAGTTGCAACGTGTCATCGTCACAACACAAAAAGCATGAGACCACTAGATCACGAGTACAGAGAAATATTGAGTAAATTGAGTGATTTCAAAACTCTGCCTCGAGGCCGTTTATATAGCCCTCTTATATTGCTGATGTGACACTCTTCGATCGATTGAAGCCTCCTCGGTCACCTGAATCATTCTGACATGGATGCAACATCTATCTAGTAGATAACATCATCTGCATTCTCCAATCGACTCGACACCCTTAGGTCTCACGAGTATGGTCAAATCTCATCTTGACCGCCCCGCTGGGATCACTAAACTTTGTCCTCTATCGATCGAATGGATGCTACTTCGGTCGCCCATATGCTTCAGTCGCCTCAACCCAGCTACGGTTTCTTGGACCCTCCGACTTCGCTCGCCTAGAGTTATCACCAGCAAGTCACCCTAGACTCCATACGGTAGTCTGGAACTGTCCAACTTTGCTTCCCGGCAATTGTTACATGTAATTAGTATGATATAAGATTTAAAGTTACTCGCACTTACTTTAGCTAAATGTCCAACTCTTAGCTAACCCATCTAGTGTGAGTTGCCATGTTACAGCTCCTAGCTACTTCCACTTGGACTTTATTTGCCAAGCAGTCAGCTTCCAGCTGACTCCACTTGGGCTTGTCTACTAAGCAATTAGCTCCTAGCTGACTCCATTTGGACTTCGCTGCCAAGTCTTCAACTCCCACCTGACTCCACTTGGACTTGTCTGTCATGCCTTCAACTCCCAACTGATTCCACTTAGACTTGTCTTACCTAGTTCCCAACTAAGACTTTCTTGCTTGGTACCCAACCAAGACTTAACTCATACTTGATTCCCAATCAGGGCTTTAGATGCCTAGCTCCACTAGGACTTAGCCCATACCTGGTTCCCAACTAGGACTTCATTTTCCTAGCTTCACTAGGACTTTGTCACTGTCTAATTCTCAATCAGGACTTCACTAGTTGTAAAGTAACTTGCTCCTACACACTTGACACCAACTTGTTAGATCACAAACAAACTTAACTTTAACCTTAGTGAAACATCAAAACCTTGGGTTAAATGTTGTGCTTTCAACACCAACATAAGTCTGGGGCAATTTGATGTGTGTGTTTTATACGTTATGTTTAGTATTATTTTGCATACATTCTGTGTCATTTCATGAGCATATTTTGCATACCTGCATCTTGTTGTCATTGTTTTTACTCTTCTCATTCAAAGATCTGCTCATTGCACCTTTTCATCTACATAATGTGAAATTGGAGCTAAAATGAAGTTTAAATGCCTTGGAACGGTGATGCATCTCAAGGAATATGCTCTAGTCGTATCCCATGACATGGGCGTATTCCTCCAGATGAAGTTATACAAAGAACAGAGCATAAATGAGGCTATCAACATGAGTTGGTCTTGCCTTATCCAACCGTGCCGAGATTTACATGCTCAGGTCATGCCTTCCAAGCACGACTGTGTGTTTCATCACCGCAAGAGACACGGCAAGGTCGTGCCCCTAGCACGGTTGTGCCTCTCCATTCCGTGCCCAACACGCCCCTACCATGCCCAACACGCCCCTGCCGTGCCCCTTGGCACGACCATAGTTTTCTCTATAGGGTTGGACATGGCTAAGTCGTGCCCCTAGCACGGCCGTGTCCAATCCCCTAACTACAGCAGCTGGCGAGACATGACCATCCCAAGACAATTTCTCCTCGATGGTTGGGTTATTTCCAACATTTTTTGACAATTGGAAGGGCTATAAAAAGCCCAAGAAGACACCAGATCTAGGGAGGAGGGTTTTTCCAATTTTAGGAAACCCTAGGGAGTGTCTTCCAAGGAGCCATCAAAGTCATCCATCCACCTTTGGAACTTGGATATCCTTCTGAAAACACTGGTAACCATCTCTTTAAGCTTTCTCTTCTCTCCTTTCTTTGTTTGGAGTTGTAGATTGCTTAGTTTCATATCTTTTGGTTGTATCTCAATCTCCATGAAGTAATTCTCTAGATTATAGGACAAGAGAGTAGCCTAATGTACTATTGAACATGCTTTTATAAGTCTATTTCTCTTTTTCTATATTGCATGATATTTTGGTTGCATGATTCGACTTTATTATGTACACATGATTGTGACACTAACTTGCACCATCATATCTCAGGGGACGTGGGGAAGGACCAAAAGGTGAACCCAAATCCTTGACTTATAAAGATTGAGACATGAGGGGTTGGTCATGAAAGTAGGCCAAAACCTCATGAGGGCACCATTGGCTATCACAGAGCTTAATGGGTTTTCCCCGACTTACACTACCTGCAATATTTAGCTTTGCAGGACACACCACTATATGATACCTCCGAGGATGACTTCATCAATCCCTTTGCGGAAGGTGGTGGGAGTAGTAAAGCAGCAGAAACAGCAGAAGCAGAAATTATTGCTACTACAACAGCTGAAGAAACATGTGGGTTACTGATTACCCACAATTACACCAACTTCAAGAGAATATCTTCTCTCAAGAAGCTGCTTCAAATTATCAACCTCCTGTGGATACTACCATGAATCCTGTTGGATATCCACCCTCAAGACAAGCTAAGGAGGAACCAGTAAGTCTGACCCCGCCTGCAGTTGAACCAAAAGGGGCATTCAGAAGAAAAGAGACATCCGAATGGTGGAACCTGCCAACTGCACACCAACAGACAGGCGCCATTCTAACATTACCAACCCAACTCAACCGGGTTGAAGATGTATTCATGCGCTACGAAGCAATTACCAAGAATGTGGTAACTTTGCAGAACTTCACAGATCCACAAGATAAGGCTGAGTTCATTGAAAATTTACTAGGGGAAGCAGAAAGATTAACCTGGATACAGTGGCGTATGACTTACCCCAACGAATATCAGGAAGTAGTTAATTCAAGTGACGGAAGAAATGGAACTCAGAATATAATTTCCTAGATACGAAGAGTATTTCTACTAGAAGATCCATTCCAAGGTTCTACTGACATGCAAGATAGAGCTTACAGGGATTTGGAAAGACTTTCCTGTACGCAGGTAAAAGATCTCATTCCTTTCATGAATGAATATATGAATCTTGCAGCTAAGACAGGAAGATTGTTTACTGGCCCTGAGCTTTCTGAGAAATTCTGGCTGAAATTACCGGGAGATCTTGGTAGAAGAATCAAAGCTGCATTCGAAGACAAATATCAAGGAAACACTGTCGGGGTTCACCCCAGGGTGTTGTTCACATACAAGTATCTAGAAGAGGAATGCAAAAGGGCGGCTTTTAGCAGATCCCTTAAAGATTTGACTTTCTGCAGTCAAATCCCCATACCAAGCTATTACCAAGATTCGAAGAAGAAGTATGGCATTCGCAGGTCAACAACCTATAAAGGCAAGCCTCATCAATCTCATGCCCGTATAGAAAAGAAGAAACACCTGATTCGAAATAAGAAGTGTAAGTGTTTTCTTTGCGGCGAAGAAGGACATTTTGCCAGGGATTGTCCTAAGGAGTACAAGAATGTCAAAAGAGTAGCCCTCTTCGAAGGTCTGGAACTACCAAATGATTATGAGATATTATCAGTACATGAAGGGGACGACCAATCAGATGCAATTTACAGCATCTCTAAAAGTGAAGACCACCAGGTCAATTCTATCCTTAATCATGAGTTCTTATTTGTTTTCATAGAACAAACTGGGGCTTATATGATAGGAAAAACTGGTGGATGGCAACCATTGGTAAGAATCTCAAAGGCACAACATGAATGCAATCATGTTTGGGAAATCAACGGGGAAATCCATCCGGAATATCAGAAGTGCACATGCTGCAGGAGGGAAACCATGAAGAAGCACAGGATGCACTGCAGTTCCTGCCAGATAACTTCATGTGGAATGTGCACCCGAAACTATTTTGATATGACAATTCCCGTAGAAAGGTCTGTTCCCATACCTTTTTCTCCTACCAACCTAATACAGGAACAGCAAAACTATATAACTTGGGCCAAGGCAGAAATAGAACGTTTACAACAGGAGATAGCTGGAATAAAGGCCTTAGCTGAACTAAAGGAGAATATGCTGAAGCAAGAATTTGACAAAGAAAAAGAGGAGATTCTGAGACTAGCCAGTGCTGATAAACTGGAGGTAGACACAGAAAACGAGGAACTACATTTAAAAAATGATTTGCTTGAGCTTGAAAATGCAGATTTAAAGAAGAGACTACAAGGAGCGGAATATGAAAATCCCGAAGAAATTGAAGATCAGGAAGAAGAAATAAATGTTCTAATCGACTCCGGAAGAGAAAAGGTTTTCTCAATTGAAGAAGCAAAGCAGCCCAGAGTCAGGACTAACGGATTATTTAATCTGACTGTGGAGCTTGAAATTCCCGGAGTAGACAAATTGAAAGTCAATGCCATATTAGACACTGGAGCCACTACATGTTGCATTGACCAGGTATCAATACCTCCCCAATCTATTGAGGATAACACTTTCCTTGTCAATTTCAGCGGAATTAATTCCAAAACTACTGCAAATAAGAAGCTGAAATATGGGAGTATGAAGATAGGGGAACACACCTTCCGGATACCATACACCTACGCTTTCCCTTTAACCTTGGGGGGGCAATATCACAATGATTTTGGGGTGTAATTTTATCCGAGCTATGCATAGAGGAGTTCGTATTGAAGGTGACGAGGTAACATTTTATAAAAATGTGACTACAATCAGGACCCAGCAAAAAGTACCTGTAGCTGCAGTAATTGAAGAACTGGAACTCGAAGAAGAAGAGTACAACCAAATTCAGGAACATGTATGTACTTGGTCACCAGGACAAAGTTTGACAGATATAATGAAAGAATTATCTGATACTGGTTATATTGGGGATAACCCATTGAAGTACTGGATTTCTAACAAAGTGACTTGCAGACTTGATATAAAGAATCCTGACCTTCTTATTGAGGACAGACCTCTTAAGCATGTCACACCTAAGATGCAAGATTCATTTAAAAGACATGTGAAGGCATTAATGGACCTTTAGATCATCAGGCCTAGTAACAGCAGGCATAGAACAACTGCAATTATAGTTTATTCAGGTACAACAGTTGATCCAAAAACAGGCCTGGAAACCAAGGGCAAAGAAAGGATGGTATTCAATTACAAGAGGCTCAACGACAATACACATAAAGACCAATACAGCCTGCTTGGAATAAATACAATAATCCACAGAGTTGGTATAAGCAACATATACTCTAAGTTCGACCTAAAGAGCGGCTTCCACCAAGTGGCAATGAGTCCGGAATCCATCCCCTGGACCGCCTTCTGGGTCCCTGACGGTTTATATGAATGGCTGGTCATGCCATTTGGTCTGAAAAATGCACCTGCAGTCTTTCAACGAAAGATGGATGACTGTTTTAAAGGTACGGAACAATTTATTGCCGTCTATATTGACGACATCTTGGTATTTTCAGAAAATGAGG
>JBBUKS010051673.1:0-10093 GCA_038050645.1 Hedychium gardnerianum
AGGTAGTCATGAATTTGATTGTTTATTTAAGAGCGATGAATTTTGGATAGAGATCACTTTAACTAATGATGCCTATGACCCATCACGCTTTAAGGCTTCTTTACTACAAAAATCCATTCTTCGTTATCTACACTGTGTTATGAGTAAGACCATTTTTGGTCGGGCCGAGAGTGACGGTGTAATAAGGACAATTGAACTTTATTATTTTTGGGTGATGTTGTTGAATGAAGTCTACTTTGATTCAGGTTACTATTTTCTCCAAACCTTAGCAAGGGAGGCTAGAGTGTCTACGGGGACTATTATATTTGGGGGTATATCATACACATCGCCGTCAATTTGGGTTGTGAGTTATTTGGGTTAGAGGATTTACATGGCAACTCCAAGATTGACTTAGGAAAATAAAGGATACAGTTTCCTTAGGAAAGACGAGTGGCCTCTCCCTCTTCCTAATCCCAACCGCACATCATGTTGATATTCACTCCAAGATTGACCAATTGGATCATTCGTGATCCCCCTATTCATGTTGCTCCCACCCCCGAGGACCCCCCCTGCATCCTCTTCCCATGATGTCGAACCCACTACGGAACCTGCTAGACATACAATCACTTACAATGATACGGGTCACTCCAGATTTAATTTTTTCGACTTCCGTGCTTCTATGAACACTCTTCATGAGGAGCACAACGCCATCCAACATATGTTGGAGAGACATTGTGCATTGACTGAAGAACAGTTTCAAGAAGTATGAGACCATTTTGGGAGGACAAGGAATTTCCATGGGCATGTCCCCCAATGTGTAACAGATTATTACAATGAGCAAGGGAGAATGGAGGACTTTAGATGCTCTATGGATATCATAAGATGGCAGGTTGCCATGCTCTATGAATATCACAAGCACCTTGGCAACATGCTAGGAGAGCCTTCATTTCCTTATAGACCACCATGCCCTCCATCACCTAGGGATCCCCCTCCGCCATATCGATATGGCCCCCCACCACCATATTTTTGATTTCATTGGGACAATGAAATGTCCAAGTCTAGGGGAGAGTTGTATATATGTATATAGTTTGGTTTTATCCTTGCATTTAGTTTTGTTTTTGCATTTATTTGATTTAGTTTGGTTCAGTTTCGTGGCATGTCAGTTGCACCACCATTACATTTTAGCATGGCTTGTTCTTCTTGCAAAAATGCTAGCACGCTCTTATCTAGATTTTTATGTATTGTAATGTATGTGCTAGTATGTTTAGTGGACTACTTCTTCCTATCCATAGTAGCATGAAATGAGCATGTTTCTAATTGTATGAGTTTGAGAATTGGCCTAGTCTTAGGATCTCTTTTATACTATGCTTGACTTTAATAGTCGATAAACTTAAAAATAGTCGATAAACTTAAAAATAGTCATGATTCATAGAACTAGACTAGTATTTGTGCTTCTAAGGTGATTTCTCATTTATATTTTGGTTACTGGAAAAACTCGGATCATGTCAACTCATTTGGAAATATCAAATACCCTTTACTTATAGTGTTACATAATGCTACATATAAGCACACACAAAAAATAAGGGTATAAAAAAATAGTTGTCGTGAGTGGAAACTAACAAGTTACCCCTTTGAGACTAAGTTAGGTTACTGAAGAAATAACTGTTAAGTTTATCGTGATTCGAGCTATCCTTTGAGACCTTGTGTAATTTGATAAAGATGAACCATGCGTGTGACAGGTAAGTGCCTATCGTCGGGAGCATAAGGAACACAGTTAGATGACAATTTGACTAGGCTTGGAAGTTGACACTTGAAATGTTAGGCCACTTATTTGCACCTAGCACAAAGAACTATTACTTAGGTCATTCTTAAACAAATTATTGTATCATGCTCACCAATGAAACTATAGGATAGGATTAACTTGAACCACTAGGGATTATGATGCACTTCATTGCCACATAGATCTAGATTGCAGGTTTTTGTTTGAGGGTAAGCAAAGGTTTAAGTCTAGGGGCGTGATGTACAGAGATTATATATGTTTTTAGACACTTTATGATGCACATCTACTTACATTTCATTGATCATGATCTACATTATCGTACCTCACTTTATCATATTATCATGCTTTTTACTCCACTTTGTTCGGAGATCTCCTTCTTTATTTTCATTGACAGGACATGTTTCAGAGCTAAACGGAGCTTAAATGAAGAGTTGAGTAAGAAGTAGAGCGAAAAGTTGAGCAAGGAGCAAAGCAACCATAGTCGTGCCATCCAAGCATGACCATGCCTCATCCCCAGCAAAGGCTAAAGCCATGGTTGTGCCATCCAGGCACGGCCATGCCTCAGCCTCAATAGGAACCAAGACATGATCGTGCCAAACAGGCACGGTCGTGTGTGATTTTAGGAGAAGTTAGCCAGGGGTCATGCCCAAAAGGCACAGTCGTGCCTTTCCTCTCGGGCCTCCTCAGACAGGGGTCGTGCCAACCAGGCATGGTCATGCCTCTAGCCAGCAGGGACCTCAGCTTTTGGCTATGCCTTCTAGGCACGATCGTGTGTCTAGAAGGTAGGGGTCGTGCCCCTGCCTATAAAAGGGGTTTTTCCCCCTTTGTGAAAGGGGAGGGTTTTCTTCCCTTCAAGGGAACCCACAAGGTCCAACCACCACCATTTCTAGGGCTCTCCATTAATGATCCAAGGTCATTTTCTCATTCCATCCATCATCCAAGCGAGGAGTGCGCTCCCAAAGACAGAGACTTCATCCGGCTAAGCATTTATTCCCCCTTTCTTTAGATTAGGGTGTAGAATATTTACCTTCTTGTCTTTGTGCTTTCTTCCCTTATTTATAGAGTAGATACTTTGCATTCTAGGATTAGGGAGTAACTATGATGTGATTGGTGATTTATGAACTATGGATATGCCCATTTCTTTATTTCTATGAGATGTTTACTATTTATTCTATGTGTATTGTGCCTACTACATGTTTGACGAAATATGTATATGACTAATGCATGTAGATGTGAAGGATTTGTTCTTATTTTAAGATGGATACTAGATTGGATAATCGAGAGATCCTTAGTAACAAAGAATACTCATTCAACCAAACTTACTATGCCCTTAGTGACAAAGGGCATCAACACTTACACACTTCTAGGGTCAAAAGACCTTAAAACAGGAACTAATCCTTTACTACATAGGTGTAAGTATGGAGGATAAGGAGATGAACATATTATAGGGACATTATCTAGCATCATAGTGAAGTCGAAATCCTAGAATTCTTTTCCCAACCAATTTTCCCAACTCTCTTGCATTCTCTTCTTCTTGGACCTTGACCTCTCACACTCTCTCTTTCTTAAGTTCACAAGATTTTACCAACAGTTCGATTATTCTAGCTACTTGCTTCATTGACTCACTAGTGCATTAGTCCACAGTCCCTATGGGATCGAAATTTTTTTATATTACTGACGACATAACCATGCATTTGTGGTGACATAACAAAGACTTTGACTTAGATTACAAAAATGTTAAAACTTTTATTGATAACATAAGTTCATTAAATCTAACTAAGAATCCAGTCCCCATGTAAGAAGGTTTAACACAGTCAATAGTACCAGTTTCAACTTTTTCCCAATCTGAGTAGATTCCTGCTTGAGTACCTAAAAATACTACTTAACAAGAAAACTTTTTTCCAACAAGTTTTTGAACTATTATTATGAAGTAATTAGACAGTGCATTGATGATAGCAATTTTGTGATTAGAAATCTTTGGTACGATCGAAATATTCCATATATTGTCTATGAGGCATTGTTGTATTTGGTCGAGACTTGATCTGAGATCAAATTGAAAAGTATCATCTCTTCTTGTATACTGTTAAAGTTCTTGAAAGCCAAATTTCATGGTTTTATATCCATAAGTCCTCACTTTCTTTTGCTTATCCATAAGTAAGTTTTTCCTGTACACAAAATAGCTGTAGGTTTAATGCAAAAGTCTAGATAGTGTATTAGCTAGAGAATTATTAGTTCCTTTTATGTGTTCTTAATTTATTTTTAATCCTCTATTGATTATTGCATCAGCAAACTTGATCCATCTTTTGGATCCTAATTCTTTCCTTGTTCCTTTAGTTTATTGATGGTATCAAACTATGGCTTCACAATCAATCCTTATAGTGATTTCTACCTTGCTACAAATGAATAGCATAAAAGATTCAAGACAATAAATGACTGCAAAGATATTATACCCAATAATTATATAGATAGATAGATAGATAGATAGATAGATAGATAGATAGATAGATAGATATTAATCAAATTAGGAATTAAGAATTTAATATTAATTAATTTTGAAATAAAATATTAAAATAACTAATAATAAATAAATAAATATAAAAGAATTTATAGGATTTTTTTAATATTTAAAAATGAATTATTGGATATATTTTAAGGGGATAAATGGATTATAGGTTTAGAAAGCCTATTTAGAGTACTTATTTAAGTTGGGAAATGATAATATCAATTAACCTAAGTTTATATTGATAAACCTAAGTTGATTTAATCTGCCGCTTTTCATCTCCTCGCCTACTCACGTCGCGTTGCCTCTCTACATCCGACCCGGTGTCACCATCGTGAGGAGCCAGCATCGTGTCCTTCTCTTCCCCCTTCCCTCACGCGCAAACCATTTCCCAATGTTGCCCTAAGCGCAGCCGCCAATCATCTATTCTATCGCAAATAGCCGCCAATCTCTGCATGCACACGCAAGACGTGGCTGTCACGTCAATCGTTCCCGTGCCGCTGGTCTCCCTTCCGATCCATTGTTGGTTGCTCGTCACTGTGAGCAGTTACCGAAGAGGAACCACAAGTTGTGTCGCCGAAGGAATAAGGATTTGAGATTGAAGGAAACCCTCTGACTTGAAGACAGTTATGATATCTACATTGGAGGTAGGTAGTTCCTGCTTTCACTCTATAGTTCTTTTGATTTAGTGCATGAATATTTATTTCGTATGTAGTAGTTAGTTACGATACCTTGACTCCACCCTATGTATTTCTTGAGTTTACCTTTATTTGCTTGTACTTGTATTAGTCTATTTTTGATATCTATGCAGTCTTGTTGTTATCCATGCTGTGTAATATTATACTTTTACTTTTATGCTAGCGATACTATACCATAGCATAGGTGTAAAGGGTTGAACTAGGTTACTGGCTTGACATTTATGTTCATGACTGTATAATAGCAATGATATACCCTAGTGTAGGATATCAAGGATCCTACCAGACCGTGTCAGTTGTTGAGGCTCATGCCTATATGTTAGTGATATCATATCGTAGTATAGGATATCAAGTATCCTACTAAGCCCTTATTGTTATTTAGGATTATGCCTATATGTTGGTAAGATCGTACCATAGTGTAGGATATCGAGTATCCTACCAGAACTATGTCGATTAATTTGGCTCGTGCCTATACGTTAGTAAGAGCATACAGTAGTGTAGGATATCATGTATCCTACTAGAACCATGTCAGTTATTTAGGCTTATGCTTATACGTTAATAAGAGCATACTGTAGTGTAGGATATCGTGTATCCTACCAAAATCGTGTCGATAATTTAGGCTCGCGCCTATACGTTAGTAAAATCAGACCATATTGTAGCTTGTAGAGCTTTACTATTGGATGTTATGGTTACTATTACTTAGTTACTATTGCTTTGTGTTCTTGTATATCTGGAATGCCCACGGGACCCATCCATGGTAGAGTGTTTCTCTCATAGTTTGTAACTAGATAGCTATCGATATATCTTGTCTGCCCATGGGACCCAACCATGGTAGAGTGTTTCTCTCAAAGATAGTGACTCTTTACTTATCTTGACTGCCCACAAGAATTGTCTGTGGTAGAGCATTTCTCCTATAGTCAGTGCTTGCTATAAGCTTGTTATATGTCGTTATACATTTGTTGTGCAGGATTTGGATGTACGGTATGTACACTTCATTTATTGGTTATACCTGGTTAATTAGGTTTGTAGACTTTATATTGGCGCACCTATTTATGTAGTAATTAACGTTACCTGAGACTGCTCCCTTTGACTCCTTATACTATATAGTTCATGTACTATCCTTCTATACTCACTAAGTATTATGTACTCACTACCCCTTATTTATCTTTAACCTCCAGGTTAACAAGTAGAGAACATAGTGTGTCGACTACCCTAGCGTCGCTCAAAGATCAGTGCTTGTCGATCCTGCTCAACTTTGAGTTATTGGGTTTTGTTTTTATGTTCTTTTGATTTGGTTACTTTTCATTTCGTATCGACTCTTCGAGTTTTGGTAGAATAGTAATATTCTTTGTCTTGTATAGTGTTATTATGTACACATGTACATGCATTAGCATTTAATAAATTAGTGATTTTTTATATTACATTGGTATTTGTGTTGGCTTGAATTGCTTTTGTATCGATTAGTTCCTCATATTATCACTAGGTTGTATCGTCCGATCTTGCAGACAAGTATACCCTCGGGGCGTGAAGATTTCATAGTCTAATGAAGTAAGATGTCATTTTTCTTTGTATTTGTCTGATGCATATCCGCATAAAGATTAAGAGGTTTTAGGATTGTATTTAAAAAAAATCTAAATATGGCTCTTCCCAATTCTGATTCATAGCCATCTATTTTATAACTAAATAATCAGAATCTAATGGCAACGTTAGGACTGGGAGTTGTTTAACCAAAGTCTTAATTTGTTTGACTAGATCAACATCTTGTTGGTTAAAGTATCTCTGACTAGTAAGTGATGTTTTATTATACAATGGACCACTTATTTTTCAATATTTATGAGGTATGGTCTTGCATAATTTAAAAGTCCAAGAATATATTGAAGAGTTTTAATTTTTTTCATCTTATCTGGAAAGTCTAAAATCTTAGTAGCTATGTGAGTTTGGGGGGAAATTTTTCCTTATCCAATTTCAATTCCAAGAAAATCTATATGGTTTGTGGCTAATTTCATTTTCTTTCAAGAAATAATCAAGCCATGTTTTTTAAATAAGTTAAATACCATATGTAAGTGAGCAAAATGTTCTTCTTTAGTTTTAGAGAAAACTAAAACATCATCTATATAGACGCAAGTAGAAAAAGTTATCACTCGAATATATCATCCATTTTTCGTTGGAAAATTTGAGGGCTAATTTAAGTCCAAATGGCATTACTAGTCATTCAAAATGTCCTTCGGGACATGAGAAAGCAGTCCATTCTATAGAAGCTGGATGTATTTTTACTTGCCAAAATCTAGTTTCATATCAAATTTGGAATACCATTTTAAATTTTGAATTTTGTTAAGAAGTTGGTATTTTATAGTCATCCTCATGACAATTATCATTAAGACATTTATAATTGAATATCATTCTAGACTATTCTTTTTTCTGTTCAGCTCCTTTGTTAACTATAAAGACAAGACTTCTATATCTGGATTTACACCTTTGGATAGCACCTAGTTGTAATAGTTGGGTAATATGCATTTTACATTCTTCTCATTCCCAAATTGTATACTTCAAGTCTTGTGCTTTAATAGTAAAATCGAGATTAATAATGTTTAATTTATAGTATATTTTATCTCTTTCCCAATATTTTATGGGATTTTCTCCTATGATTTCTAATTTCTCTAGTTTATAGATCAAGGAATCTAGGTCATATTGAATTTTGATTAAGTTTATTAAGTACGCTAGATTCATAAAATCCTGAGGAATAGTATTGTCTTCCGCTAGAGTTTCACCTAATTCCTCAATGTTAGTATAGCCAAGTAATTCTAGTTTTCTGACTAATAAATTTCTTTCTTTTTACAAGACCCTTTGATTTTACATGGATAGGTTTCAGTACTAGGTTTGAGTGAAATATGAATATGAGTCTAGGTGGTATCGGTTTGAGTTTGGTTGGTATCGATTTCATGACGCCTCATAGCGCTAACTTCGGAAGGATAATCTGAGAGAATATGGGCTATGACTAGAGTAGAGAGGAAGACGACATAGTCTTTAGTTAATAATAAATCTTGATCAGAAGTAAGTAAGAAATTAAGACCAAGGATTAAATGGATGGTCTGACCCATAATTGATTAAGGATAATTGGAGCACTAAAAGTACCACAATTTGGGTAAAAAGGAATTTGAACATTCTTAACAAATTAATTGCAAGAAAGTCTTTGTCTGACAAATTGTGTATTAACTAGCGGAGTATTGGTCTATTTTATAAAAATCTTAGGCAAAACAAAGAGTGAAATGGCTTCATCAATAGTAGAGGTAGCGGCTCCACTATCTAGAAATGTATGTAAAGTTAATTAAAGTCCTTGTATTTTTAAAGAACATCGGACTATATATCTACTAATCAACCAGTATTACAGATACTTAGTGTCTTGATAAAGACTAAATCTATATTTTCTATTTGGTCAGTGATTATAATACCCTTACCTTTGTCAAGGCTCGGAGTAGAGTTATTATGGAGACTGTGTCGTTTTAGCTTTTAATAAATTCAGTCGAGTTTCAAGTATTGAAACTCTTGTTTCAAGTACTAAAATTCTTGTTTCAAGTAGAACATTTCTCATGCTTCCCTGGACAATATGCATTGTAGGGATTGTTACATGAAAAATTATTTCTAAACAAAGATTGCAGCATTGCTTCTTGTAAAGCTTCAAGTTCCTCGTTTGATAATTGAAGGTTAGAATCCACATATAAAGCATGGGATACTATCCGTGCCTTCTTTTAAATTCCAGTCATGAAGACATGTTCATTGGTCAGATCATAAAACACTGAAAGTTTATGATATGTATTGGCGATACATCAAGTCAATATTGTCTAGTAGTTGATCGTCTAAGTCATCATCTTGAATAAAAGGTTGACTAAGTCTGTATTTCTTTGTAAATCCATGAGGATATTGGAGAAATGAATTGATCAACATATAATATGATGGAGAAGTTATTTACTCCATATCATCTACTAAAACAATTGAGTAGATTGATGAAGTATCTAATACATATGATTGGACTTCTACTAAGTCAAGATTCATACAACCTATTAGTTTAGCTTCTCTACTATAGAGTTTTTTCCTATTTGGACAGGCTGAAGAAAAATGTCCTGGTTCATTACAAGCAAAACAAGATATAGTGTTTGTATATGTTTTCTTTGGTTTAAATTTTCGCACATGTTGTTCTTTATTAAGATAAGACTTTTTAGCCTTGCTCTTTTGAAGGTAATATGCCTTCTTGGGTTTAAGCTTAGGTTTAGGGGTAAACCTAGGTCTTCTTTTTCTATAGTTATTTTGTCTTGTCGATCCATATTATTGTGGTGTGTAGATCTGACTACAAAAACCATATTATTGATTTTTTTTAATTGTTTTTGTTTTTGTATGTAAGTGCATTTTTCTTTGAGTTTAGCAAGTATATGTTGTATCCTTACTCCTATGTTATCATATAGTGCAGTATATTTTGGTCAGTCTAGGATTTATGTATTTCTTTCCCTAAATCTCCAAGGAGCTTACTAAAAATTCTTTCTCCTAGAGCTGAGTTGCAATAGTTTCCTGATACGGCAGTCAAGGCCAAGAAGTCATTACAAAAAGGCTTAATGTAATTCCAACCAAAAAGTTGGAGTTGTTCTAAATCTCTCATAACTTTTTTCTATCTTATATCTAATCTGATATTGGCATCTCTTGTTGTTAAAAGTCTATAAATGGCATAGCAGAAATTCATAATATTATTGCCTTGTGAGTCAATTCTAGTAATTTCGTCTGGAAATTTTAACTTAAAAGCTTCACAGGTTGCTCCTGTTATGTTGCATAAATAGTTTTTTCCTATCCTAATCATAGCATCTCCTGTTTCTATGTCAAGTTCGTGTTTAGCTTGATAGTCTCATTTTATACAAACTATTCATTGCTCTAAATATGTATCAAATAATTGAGGGTCGCATTCAGTTATATTAAGCAGCACAGAGTTAGTATTGAAGAAGGTTACTTCTGGTGGCCTTCTCTTTCCTATAGTCTTGACCAAAGGATTATTATTGGTATAAGGTATTATCTCTCTTCTAGGAGGGTGTCCTTGACCATAATCCATTGTCCTCATAGTACTCTCTAGCATTCATACTTGATAAGGAGTAGAAGTAG
>JBBUKS010051684.1:0-10093 GCA_038050645.1 Hedychium gardnerianum
ATTTAGCTCTTATAATTTTACTAAATGGTTTCCTGATTGCTTTTCTAGGAAGACAGTGTTCACATATAGATAAGTTAACCTTAGCATGAGTGCCAAGCAAGCCTCTTTAGCTAATCTATTTATTCGGTCTTGTCCTATATGTCCCAGTCTAGCATGTCAAATTTTATCATTAATTTTTGCCTCACTAGCAAGAGCAATGTTTGAAAAACAACCATTAATATCATAATTAATGTATGGTTCTACATCAAGAACCATAAAATCATTTGATATATAATCATATCCAATTAACACAGAGTTAATTTTAAGTTCCACACAACGACTATAAAAGTTTATACAATATCCCAATTCAAGAAGACTAGTAACGGAAATCAGATTTTGTCGAATCTCATCAGCATATAAGACATCATGTAGAAGTAAGGTACGTTCATCACGTAGGTTGAGTTTGCAGGTGTCAACTCCTTTGACTTCAATCCTTGCATTGTTTTCCATATATATCCATTTGTTGCTAGCTGGTATCCGACGGTACTCCACGTATGCAGCTCGATCACGAGCTACATGGTTCGTTGCTCCTGAATCTATAATCCACAAAGGATAAGAATCAACTAACAACACTAAACTTGCAACATAATGCTCATAAAAAAAAGTTAAATATGAATCTACTTTTTTCAGCTCGGTACAATCTCGAGCAAAATTACCATTTTTTCCACTGTTATAACAAGTCAGCTTACTTTTAGGTTTATGTCTATTCTTTTTTCTTTTGAAATTCTTTTTGATTGGGTCTTGTCCAACATCAACACCAACTTGTTTACCCTTTCATTTTTCTTTCTTGAACAATTTTTTCTTATTCTTGGATCCAGATGCTCTAACAGGACCTTCAGCTACAAAAGCTTGTTCATAAATTCTTGCGGATTCAATTCTCTCCGCCTCAAGTTTAACATAGCGTAAGACATCGGTGAAAGTCTTGATACTTTCACTGTGTGTTAGATTTTGTTTCATTGTCTCCCAAGAATCAGGAAGGAAACGGATTACTGCTTGAATCTGTTGTTCGTCGGTCAACTCATGACCAATAATTTTTAGCTCCCGAATCATATTCGTCATTTCCGTCAGATGATGGATCATGGAGACATTTGGGCGCTTCTTACAACTGTCAAACTTAATTGTTAGCTGACAAAGTTTGCTCAAGTTAACTCCACTGTATTTCTCTCTCAGGACAACTCAGACTGTATGAGCTGATGGTAATGACTCATATTCAAATACTAGGTCGTCTACCATTGAACTAATTAATATCCCCTTAGCAGTGGAGTCATTTTTCTTCCATGCTTTATAGGCATCAAGATCATGTTTGTGCTAGAATCATCAGCAGGTTTTTCCATAAACTGATTTACAGCCTCTAGAACTTTTTGTTCCGCAAGAACATATTGTATCTTGAGGTGCCATATTTTGTAGTTATCCACATTTAATTTGTCTTCCTTATTGAGTTCAGCTATGATGTTCTTGGTAGCCATGATCCATCATAAATAAATATATTATTTAGTTATTTAGTGTAATTTATATGTATGTAATTCATGATTGACTCAATATAAATTTAAGTTGATTTATAGAATCAAGTGATAACTATATTACCACTCATCATCCAATGTAATTAATATTAGTCAATTATATTACACATATCCCATCAAATAAATTAATCATAAATTGATCTAATTATGAATAAACTAATCATTAAATAAAAATAAATGAACTAATCATTTAATTTAAATAAAATAAACTAATCATTTAAATTAACAAATCATTTTATGAACTAATCATTAAATAAAATAAAATAAATAAACCAATCATTTAAGTTAAATAAAATAAAATGAATTAATCATTAAACTTGATTTGTTAACACATAGCATAAAATAATACTGTTTGTACATAACAATAATATCTATCACATGACTCTAATAAATTAAATGGGCTAAAACTATTCGTACACAACGACAGTAACAACAACAAGACTCTGATAGAATAGATAAGCAAACACTACTCCTATAATAAACATTAGTGCGGTATTCAACGCAATCTCTTTCATCCTGCTAGGCTCAGTCAGGACAGTCTTGGACTCTATCGAATCCACTTCTAGATCCTCCTGATCCACGTGGTGAAGTAGCTCTATGCACAACTCAGCATATGTGATGCGCCCTAAATAACGCCCCCACACATGGTGTGCGGCTTCACTGAGACCTATTGGCAGTGACCGTACCAAAGCCCAAATTCGATAGTTGTCTAGAATGGGAAAATCCTGCATCTCTAGCTTCCAGAATAACCGATCTAGCTTTCCAACTTGTCCTCTGAGTTCGTAAACTGGGTCGTACTCAATCTCCTGTATCGCCTCCCTCAGCTCATTTCATCGCACATTGCGATGAATCATCGTGTATATCATCCGTGGCATGTAGAATTGAAAAATAATAGTGTCAGTACAAAACTGACAAACCAGTAATAGAATCGGTTCTATTCAATTCACACATATGCTTGAACCAATACACAGTATAAAATAAGCAAATAAGAAAAATAAATTTTCTTTACTCGAGGAGTTCTAGTTGACCGACACATTGGACCGGTCTATTGAAAAAAATCTTGAGCATTAGCTTGGTCCATTGTCCTCGTTAGAATTAATTTAATTGGACAAGAATGTTTAACCTATGTTGTTCTTGTTTAAACCTAAACTCATTTAATTAATTTTGATCCATTAATCAATCTGGCTTATTTGATCGTATCAAGCCCATTAGAACAAATCTAACTCATTTGATCAAATCTGGCCCAATCTGATTAAATCTGGCTCAATCTGATTCAAAAACTAGTCTCATAGAATCAAACTGATCTGATTAAACAAACCAGTTTGAATCAGACCGATTTTGGTTCGAACCAAACTTGTCTAGTTAAACCAACTAATGATTTGAACTAGACCAAACTAGTCTTGAACCATATTCCGATCCAATTAATTGAAAAAAAAATCGATTTCAATTAATTGAAAAAAAATCCGATTTCAATTAATTGGTCCGTGAATAAATTAAATCAGATTTTCAATTGATTACAACATGCAATAATTAACTCAAACAAAATAACTAACCTCTTTTTTTTTTACTGCTTATTTCGTTGAGAGAGGAAAAATATTTTGTTTTTGATTTATTAAAATCAAACTTTTCCTCCCAACACGATCTTATTTTTTTTTCTCTCTCGATTTTTTCTTTCTCCCCTATTTTCTTCGCCGCACGCCATCCACACCGCACACCGCACTCACAACAATGAATGCGTGGGTGCCGACTATGACACTCAACTGCCGGCCTACCGAGGCAGTCGCCGGCCTTTTCCGACACCAGATGTTGGTCACTAGTGGTCCTATGACGCGACACAATCGCCGACATCCCTTCCACGACAAACGTGGTAGTCAGCGATTGCTGTCGATCGTTGGCCTTGAGCCCGGCAGAGACAACGGATTGCGACACCGGTCGCGAGTTCGCCAAGCCACAACGACAAATCGTAATCCAATAGCGATTTCGCCCACCGACGGCAACAAAATAATAGTGGAAGTAGCATTTGCCAACAACTCATAATTTCGACAATAAAATCATTTTACAGAGGTAACAAAACATGCATTTAATAAGAAACTACAATCTCTGATACCATTGTAGATTTAAATACATGAATAAATAGAATTGTAAAAACTTACAGTGGATCGACGAGCGAATCGATTGAAGAACTCGGAGAAGAGAGAAGAAAACTTGCCGTCGGCGAGAAGATCACCACGAGAACGAGGAACCTTCTTGAACCTATCCACAAACCAAATTTCTGTGTTGTCGGATTTTTCTCTGAGAGATTGCACAAAGCTTTTCCTTGACGACGACGTGAGAGTAAAAACCAAAATCTCAATTATAATCCCTCTCTTGCTCTACTTGCTTGGACGCCACTTATAGGGAGGAGCAAAGAGAGATACGCGAGCAGTTTTGAAAAACTATCCATGCCTCCCACTTCTCCCACGTCCAATATCTAGGTCCATCAGTGAGTTTTGATCGAAACTCACTAATAGACCTAGACATGTCCGATTGGATCTATTTTAAGTCTTGCGAGTTTTTGAAATTGTAAGGAGTTCAATGGTGCCCTCTATTACTTATTTCGGTCTCTCCGAATATGTTAAAATAATATGCTAACTTTCAATTAGAACACGATCTTGGTCTTCGGAAAATCAGGTATACGTTGGGCCTAATTTGAATCAGACTATGCCTATGATAGTGCTGATTTAGATTTTCTGGACTTGGTCTGATTCAGATCAGGCTCAACGTGAACCTAATTTGAAAAAGATCATATTCATGGTAGTGTCAATTAATATCATCAGTAATGTTAATGTAATTAAGTTGTAATATTGATTTTTAAAAATTAATATCATAATCATTAAATATATATATATATAAAAGAGGAAAAAAGAAGAAAATTAAGAAATTAAGGAGGAAAAGATTAGAGAATAAAAGTTATATGCCTAAAAGAGAGGAAAGAGAGAGAAAGTAAGATTTCAAAACGTACGTGATTCCCATTTTTTTTTTCTTCCAAATTTGCTTTTCACCGATTCAATACTGTTCTTATTAAATTTGACTTAAATTAAGATCGTAAAAGGATATCTTTATAAAATAAATAATATGGCGATTTTTTTTATAATTTTTGAAGTTGATAGATGATATTGTAAATAAACGAATTTCTGTACTATTATAAATAATTTTATATTTTGCCCAAGTAGAAAACATTTTATAATTTTAATTCTATGATATATTTTTTTTAAAAAAGTACAGATCTTAATCCCTTGGTTTATAATTGTTGGTATATCATTTTTTTAATAAAAATTTTCATTTTAAAATATAAAATTAAAGAGTGAAACTTATCAATCAAAGAATTGCCTCTAAATTGTTATGTTACGCAGAGAAATCAAAATTGAATTGAATTTGACTATCGCCGCAGAAGCACTTTTTGTTTTTGTTATCATCGAATAAATCATTTATGTTAAAAAAAATATTCGAGAATTGACCGAGACTCGTTTTGGGAAATTCGCAAGTCATACCCCATAATGTTAAAATGATCAAAAGGCGTATTGATTTGGGTTACCTTTTCATTTTATTTTTACCCCTCCCGCTAATGTTGATTTTTTAATCTCTTTTCTCTTTTTTTTTTATGTTTTTTTTTTTTTTTTTTGTATTTTTGGACTCCTATTCATAAAATCTGAAATAAATATAATATATTAATCATTGTTTAGACTAGTTATATTAGTTCTCCTGATCTATTTTCTTCATATTGGTCCTAAGATAAATTAACTAGAGCGTTAGGATGAACGTTTCACCTTTTGCCATGATAAAATAAATGTAATGAATTCTCTAGTCGATTAGTAGATTTTGATTAAATCTATTTATTGACTTAGGTTATTTGAATATTTGTAAACTTATATTCATATGATAGTATTGAGTGAGTGGAAGATACATATAATGTCAAATTTAATTTTTCATAAAAAAAAACTAAAAAAACTATTAACTGTGAAGAGATCAGGATCACTTTGAGTCTGACCTAAAACGCAGAAAAGGCCCAGTTTGATTCTGGTTTCTAGACCAAGCCCACTTTAGTTTTGATCAAGAAAAATGTAGACTTAATATGAAAAGATCATGACCACTTTGGACTTGATCCAAGAGTAAATCAGATCCAACTTAATTATGGTCTCTAGACCAAGGCCTGGTCTCCTTAGCAGTTCCTTGTTGTTGTTTTTTTAACTGTTTAGTCATCACGGCGTTTCTGCTTAAATCGATCGAACGAAAATCTGTAAATTATTTAATTTGTTGTCAAAGCAGTTACTAGTTCTGAAACGAGAACAAAAGGCTCATGTGTCTGCAAAGCAAGGACACCAGGCCTTGGGCTTGGTCTAGCATCAGGTCTAAGGTGGATTTGGTTTCCTACAGATCAGATCAAGTTAGGCCTGATCTAATCTCTAATCAAGTTAAAGTGGTCTTGATCTCTCCACATCAGGCCATAATTTTTTTAATCGGAATCAAGTTTGAGATAATATCCATTTTTCTTTCACTCAATTTTATTGGATGAGTATAAATTTATAGAAATTCAAATAGTTTAGATTCGTCTGTGAATTTTAATCAAAATCTATTAATTAATTTAGAAAACTCAGATTACATTCATTTTAGATCTGGTGTGTTTTGAGATTATAAGGAGTCTAAATATACTTTCATTATTTATTTAGGATTTTTCGAAAGTATTTTAGTATTATGTTAGTTTTTAGTTAGAACACTTGGATCGGTCTCCTAGAGATCAAGATCATATTGTGGCAAAAGGCGAAACGCCCGCCCCAGCGTCCCCGTCAGTCCGTTCCAGGATCAACATGGAGGAGATAAATCACGGGGCTAGTCTAACCAGCCCGAACAGTGACTAATGCATAAAAGGAGCAGGAACCTGACTACTAGCCAGGATTTGACCCCTAGATCTCATTGTGGCAACACCTCATGCACTAAAAAATGATTAACCAAATGGATAACATCGGATCTGGGGTGATCGGCCTGGCCCCATGGAAGTTTTCCACCGACCACTAGGGTAAATCGGGAAGTGCTAATGGAGGTCCATCCAAATGACTAATATTTTAAGACCCACTTTTTATTGAAGGGAAAATTCTTTGCAATACGCCGTAGCTGAGATTAATCAATTGATCTTGGTCTCTCTATTATTATAATGTTGATTTTTAAAAATTAATATTATAATAATTATTATATGTATGTAAAAGTGAGGGGAAAAAATTTAATAGGATGAAAAAGGAAGGAAAGTTACATGAGAGGAAAGAGATTAAAAAATTTACAAGATATAGAATGGAAAGACCATCCAAATCAAAACGTTGATTCTCAAAATATGATGAGTGATTTAAAATTTTTGGTTAATTTCCAAAAAACATTAAAGGAAAATTTGTCTTATTTTCCCCCTCTAAATTTGCTTTTTACTGATGCAATGCTATTCTTAGTCAATTTGACTTAAATTAAGATCACAAAGGGACATCTTTATAAAATAAATAATATCACGGTATTTTAATAGTTTTTCAAGTTGATAGATGATAATGCAAATAAAAAAATGTCTGTACTATTATAAAAAATTTATATTTTCCCTAAGTAAAAGACATTTTATAATTAAAATTCTATGATATATATTTTTTTTAAAAATACAGATCTTAATCACTTGGTTTATAATTGTTGGTATATAAATAAGTTTTAAAATTTTTCATTTTAAAATATAAAATTAAAGCGTAAAACTTATTAATCAAACGAATTGAGTCTAAATTGTTATGTTACGCAGACAAATCAATATCGAATTGAATTTGACATTTTAAAAATCTAAATCGATATCGATATTTTTTAAAAAAAATCAGTAACTATTTAAGGATTTTAAGAATTTATGGATAGAATACTAGTGAATTCATGTCTGTGAATGTTAATTCACGTGAAATCATTTAAGGTGTGATGGAAAATTGATAATTAATTTTTTGCGAAATGAATTGAAAATTAATTAATCATTAATTGATTAATTAATTAATTATAAGATTGATTAATACTAATTAAAATTATTTAACTGATTATTTAATTAATTAATGCGAGGAGAAAGATTACAAATTAATTAATTAATTGATTAAGTAATTAATCAATTAATTAAATTAATATGCGGTGGCAATGATAGAAATTAATTACTAATTAATTAAGCAATTAATTAAAATGATGTGAGGCGCCTAAAAATTAAAGAAAAAGACAGCGATGATTTAATTAATTAAATTAATTAATAGCTCACCCTCGATATACTTTTTAAATCTTATATATAATCTCCCATTCTCCTTTTCTCGAACACATTATGCAACACACGCTTTTCTTCTCATACTTTTCTCTCTCCCTCTTCTCCAGATTATTTACCTTGCATAAAAAAAATAAAAAATTTTAGGATTAGGATTCGAAAGTGAACTCTAAATTTAAAGGACATCATTTCGAATAGTACAGATCGTTGTGTTTTCGATTATAAACATATAGATAAGACAATATAATTTAAGGATTTAAGGAAATAAGATTTAATTTTCACTTAAATTCTTAAAGAAAATATAATCTTTTATCTAAAAAGTACATTGACCTCCGAGTGTTCAATGACCAACAATATCAAGTCAGTTGTTCTTGTTTGAGATCGCTATTTGATGAGTCAGTAAAATGTAACGATTGTGGATAACATCGTAGGTGACATGACGATGAGGAGGCTACATGAAGATCCTGCACACTCAAAGAAGAGGTTAGAATGAGCATCGAGATTAAACTCAGCGTGATCACTTTGACACTCAAATTAGCACGAGGATTAGAGGAAGATGAAAACAATGTAGTTAAAGAGTCCAGATGGTCGTGTTTGCATACCTACGCCCGCGAAAGCATATGTCCTTTTATAGAGCTGTAGCTATATCTTTTTCATATTCCAAGATGAACGCTTACGTTGCTCACATCTTCCGGAATAAACGACTACGTTACCATGTTTTTTGGAATTAAACGACTACGTTGCACGCGTCCTTCAGGAGATAATAACTACGTTGCCCATATCCGCTGGGGGTAGCGACTCAATAAGTCACGTAAGATGCAAGTCCCTGCTAAGAGAGTCGAGAGACTAAATTGAGGGGGAGTTGATCAGCAACCGGGCCTGCAGAGTCAAACATCCGATCGACAAAATCAGGTGATCGAATTGTTGGAATCGAGTACCTAACCAACAGAGTCAGGTGACCGAGTTATTGGAGTCGAGTGATCGTATTGTCGGAGTTGGATACCCAACTAGCGAAGTCGAATACAAGTTAGAAATTTAGGGGTCATGGCAGATAAGGCCGTCTCAACTCTTTTAGAGGTCCTAAGTAATTTTTTTAAAAATATTTATAAAATAAATATTATTTTTTTTAAAAAATATTTTTTTTCTAATTTTTGAGAAGTAAAATTACTAATAAAATTATATATTCAAGTTTTGATAATAATTTTTTAAATTAATAAAATATAAATTATTTAATCTTTAAACATTATTAAAACTTTATTAATTTTAATTAAAATTTAATATATCAAGTGTATTTAATTTTGAATTTATTATTTTTAAAAAATATTTAATTTTGAAAATAAATTTAAATCATTAATATCAAATAATATTTCATATTTTAAAAAGTGTTCAAGATAAACATGCAAAAATTTTCCATCTAAAATATGAGGAGAAATTAAAGATAGTCATTTTTAATTTATATAATAAAAAATTAATTTGATTTTAAAAAAATTAACATACGTTTTAGATAATGAATGAAAAATTTATATTATGAAGAAGAGAAAGTGGCGAAAGAGATCATCGATGAAAGAAAAAAATATCTTTTGATATTATCACTAATAAGGGAGGAGACGCCCTCAAGGAAATAGTTAAGATGATAAATGGATGAGGATTTATCATTTGAGGTTAAAGGATCGAATCTAAGGGCTGGTAAGGCGTAAATCTCTACACCCCAGGTAACTTACCTCCACATCCACTTGCCTCCCTAGTTATCGTGATTTACCTCATTCGTGTTAATCCTGGGACAGGCTGATGGGGGCGCTTGGTGTTAGAGTAGGTGCCCTACAAGCCAACTATTAGCTAGAATTTTATGGACTCTTGTAAATAAATAACCTTTATTTTAATATAATTCAATTTAATATGATATTTACTTTATTTTTATGCTCATGCTAGATGCATAGATAAAATCCTTGAATATACTATAGTGAGATGTGATGATACATATGATGACCATCATGAAATACATCAATATTCACTGGATATTCTAAACATGTTACTAGTCAATTGGGCAACATAATAAACAAGGATAAAAGACCACTCGAGTTAGAGACTAACATCTGTGATGTAGTGTACCATGTTTTATTAGTAAGGACATAGAGATGTTCAAGCATACAGATGGATGATTATACGATAAATTCATCGAACTACCCTCACACGGACTTTCCAAGTGGTTATCATTTATCGAGTGGATAAGTCCTTGGTTGTGGTTGTA